>VWPU01008401.1:0-43167 GCA_013398955.1 Callaeas wilsoni
CTGCCCTGCCCGGCCCGGCCCTGGAGCTTCCCCGCGGGACTGCATCCCCCCGGCCCTCCTGCTGCTGCCGGGGGGCAGCACCCTGGCCTGGGAGGGCAAGAGGAGGCAGGGAGGTACTTTTCATCCATGCCCTGACCTACGGCTTTCCTCTGGGCATCGTGGAGAAGAGCTGATTTGTAGCTCAAATACTGGCCACAGCATTGGATGCCGATGTCCGTATTAAAGTAATAGTAACAACAGTAGTAGTAGTAGTAGTAGTAATAGTAATAATAGTAGTAGTAATAATAATAAGAGTTATTATTATTATTATTATCATTATTATTATTATTATTATTATTCCACAGTATAAGCTCTCAGGTGCTGCCTAGGCAGTGTGATATGTGCGCGAGGTACGAGAGCAGTAGAAGAGCCAGGCGGCAGCGAGGGAAGACACAGTATGCTGTCTTCAGAGGGGCGACGGGGAGGGATGAAGCGACGACACCCGGAGCGCATGAGAGGCGGCAGTAGCAGAGAGCAGAGACACGAGGCGGCTGTCGGTACATTCAGGCTGAACAAAGTTACTTACGGCGGTTGTAGTACGGGCAGTCTGACCAGAGGAAAAAGCCAACTGGAAAACCTGATTCCACTTTCTGATTTGTTTCTTTTTTTAAAAATATTGTTTCGGTTTTTAATGGTTTTTTAAGTAAAATCAAACTAAACCCCTTAATGTTCTGAATTTCAGGGAACCCTTGCCTGTAGTTGTTACACAGCAAAGAGCATCAATTGGTACAGACATTCAGAGGAACTGTGAAGCCTCAGGGCACTTCAGCCTCTCAGGCTGTCAGTTTTGATGTAAACCTGACAACAGGCTTCTCTTAAGTTTGAGACCTCCCACCAATTCCGTGCACAGAGGCTGGGCCACACTCATTACTAATGAGCCAGTAAAACCCAAAAAAAAAAACCAAAAAAGTGCCCGGATCAGATCCAAGATGCTTCAGTTAAATGCTTCGGGAAATACAAGCATTTCCCAACATAGTTATTTCCTTGGGAATATTCCAAACAGATGAAGTCAAAGTGATTACTCACTTGTATGTCTATGAATACTGCCCTACTAACTTTGCATCTAGTGATTTCCTCTTTGTTTAGGAGTAAGCATAGCCTGTGTGATGTGCTTATAGCATATGGAGACATCTAGTGCCTAAATAATAGACTGCAAATCAGCTTCATTAGTCTGAAATCTTGGAGATTACAGTCGGATCCATTGCTTGCAATATTTCACCGCAGGACTGCAGAGCGGTTTTACTGCAAACCATAGAACCACTGAATAGCAGCTGCCGTGAGTGGGGACCACAGTGGAATGAGCAGCTGCAGTAGTTCAGGAGGGGACTGTGACTGCAGCTCTGCTGGACGGCTTGAGCTTCAGGCCTGAGATTTACAGCAATAATTGACTCAAGACACTGATTTGCCTGTATAGACATGAAAGAGTTTGAGACAGTTCCTAACTTGCCCTTGCCACTAAACCACAGAGAGGAAGGCCCTTAGGTGTACAAATTAGACTGTTTCATCTTGGCTTTGACAGTGTGTCTCTATTTCTATTCTTTCTTTGTTATCTCAGGAGCACAATCATCTAACACATGTAATTGTAAAAATTTGCCTCTTTTCATCAAATATATGCAAACTGAATACTTACATTTCCTAATTACTTTGACTGAAATTAAATTGAACGTAAGCGCTGCTTATCTACTGGAAAGATACTAGTCCAGGAACAAAAAGTATTTACTTTTTTATATACTTCTAAATAAAGAAGAAATCCAGACTGCTGATAAACATTTTCAACCAGAAGCCTGAAAAAAAGCTCATTTCAGTGATACCCAAGTGTAGATGTTTTTGCCAGTACTACTGTATAGGGGCATAAAGTAAAACATTTCTACATAAATAGTCTGAAAGTAGATATATTGCATTATGTGTGTATATGTGTAGGAGTACACACACGTATATATTTTAGACAACCCACATAATACATTCTTTTCAGTCTCAGGCAGGTCACAAACACCTTTGAGCTTTAAAAGCACTAGGTCATGGGACCACAAGAAAATTAAGGCTGGAAAAGACCTTTAAGATCATTAAAAGTTCAACTGATCATTAAGTTCAACTGTCAACCCAGCACCATCACCATGTTCACCATTAAACCTTGTCCTTAAGCACCATATCCACAGTTTTTTTGAACACTTCCAGGGATAGTGACTCCACCATGCTTTATAACCCTTTCTGTGAAAAAGAAAATCTACAAATTTAATCTTAACATCCCTTCGTGCAACTTGACGCCATTTCCGCTCATCCTGCCACTTGTTACCCAAGAGAAAAGACTGATGCCCACCTCACGATGATCTCCTTTCAGGTAGTTGTAGATCTCTTACAGAATGGAATTATCACCAAACAACTATAATGTTTTTAAATGATGGATCCATTTGAATAAAACAATCCCTAAACTCTCTAAGTATGCGAAATATTGGACTGTATCGAACCCAAATGGTGCACTAAAGCTTTAGTGCATCTCCATTTTGTATGGCTTGTTTCTTCATGCTACTTTGGTTTTCAGCAGGTAAAAAGTTGGTAAAGTTTAAAACAAAAGTTTTAAAATGGCAAAATATGGATTTGAAAGAGATGATTGATTCCATCACTATGGTCTAATGATTTCAAAATAAGCAAGAAGGAAGCAGCTTTAGTCCTTCTGAATAAAAAGAGGTACTAGGAGAGAGGAGGGAGCAAGTAAGGAAGCAGCAGGAGGAGTAAGTAAGTATAGGCAGTTACCAGTTAAAATTGTGTCCTATTCTCTCAAATCCCATGCAGATCCTTAGAAAATGTGGCTGTTGGTCTATTGAGATAAGAGAGCAAATATACCTATTTCTTAACTTACTTAAGCGTTTCTGGCATATGTTCCAGGTGCTCTGTGGTAATACCTTTTCCATATAGTAGCCATGTTTTAAATTATAATAAATTAACATAATTTAATTAACATAATTAACTCTCTGGGAGTATAGCACATGTGGCAAAATAAGAGTTAAATTTTTGAAGTAATGCAAACACTGCCTAGGCTGGGGAAGGTTTGCTCTCAGTAAAACCTGATCTTACTTTGACATACTGTGCTTCAGCCAAAGGTAACAGCTGTTAAGAAAATGTAACAACTGTTTAAGGGAGAAGACAAGAATGCAAAATGCATATTGGGGGCATGTAGAGGTAATTTTTAACCAAATTTAGTTGGAAGCAGATTCAGTGCACCATCTTCCTCTGCTCACTGAAGAGCCAATGCCTTTTCATTCTGCATGTCAAGACAACCCATATGCAACTCATTTACTTTTTGCAGGTTTACAAAAAAAGTGTGACCTATTTCTGAGTTCTGCTAAATCCTACCTGTCATTCTCGTCCCTCACTTTGCCTGTCCCCAAAAATTTTACAGTGGAGAAACTTGTCAGAATTTCAAGATTCTGGGTCATATAAAGACGAAAAACTGTTGAAACCCAACAACAAAACCTGATGTACTTTTAGTGGCTTTTATATTTCCTCCTCAGTAATCAAATGTTGATAGCTAATCAGCAAAATAATTAAAAAACTTCTGTTAATGATGGGAGTATAGGCTGCACTGAAAGGTGAAATGAGAATTAATAGATCAGGTTTTAAAAGAATAGTCGAAAATAAGTAAAAAGAACAAATAAGAATGGGGGGAGGAAGCAAATATATATAGATGGAACACATGAAGGGGGGCACATAACTGAGACAAAAGGAAAAAAAGAAAAAAACAACAAAACCACAAAGCAGATATGAGTACCCGAAAGCTCTGTTTTGCCTTTTACACTTCTAAAGTGCAGTTCGATGAAGGACAAAATGCAATGAAGTAATTGCATTTTTTCAAGTATCACTGCATTAATTTCAAATATCATCAGAATAAAAGTCACAATTCCCTACCAAATCAATTCATCCATTTACATTAAGAAAAACAGATACTACTTTCTCATTGTGTTTAGATTTTAGTTCAACATTATTAAAAACATCTGATCGTGATTGTCTTCTGTATTTAAAAATTTTTTCTTTGGGAAAGCTTCTCACAGCAGATGTTCATCTTCCTAGTCACTTCAGTATTTATTTTAATTTGAATTAGGTTGACGATTATGTCAATTTTACAAGCTAAGTGCAACAGTAAATTTATCTTGCATTTAAGGTAAATATTGATGGAAACTGGTTGGTAAATGAGTGACCAGAAACACGACCATAAGGACTATTGGTTCTAATTGTTTGTTTGGTCAATAAACATAAGCAATATGTAAGCAGATACACTGTTAGGCTAGTCAGATCCAGGGGAGTTGAATTTGGAGTGCTGTGCTCATGAGACAAGAGACACTGTCTACAGACCTTTTAACATCTGTCAGAAATCTTTGATTATAAGGCATTCCATAATCCATAAGGCAGACTAAAAATTTTTAAATGCATAATTTTCTACAAATTGCCTGTTAGACTTTGGTTGAGACTATTTGAAATATCTATGGTCATTTGCTCTTCATCCCATATGCCTGTGTAATTGCTTGTAGATTCTGCACATAATGTTTCTATGTGATAAATTTTAGTCCTGAATTTTTTGTTTTGTTTTTATCTTAACAGAGAAGGATTTTGGTTAAAACTCTGTGAATTTTACAAGAAGAAAAGCAGACCTTAAAGCACAGATTTCTGATCTGCACTCACACACTAGTAAACCACAAACGTAACAAAATTGTGTTCACTTAATTTTTGAGAAAGACACAGATTCTGACTTCCACTGTAGAGAAATGCATTTTAAGTGGTCTGCTCTTATGGTTATTTATTATGTATCTGATTGAAGAGAAAATATAAATATTTTCACAAGGTGAAATGCTTAGGAATGTTACTTATTTAAAAAGCATTCAAACATTTGGGAAATAATAAAGTTGTAATACTTTAATGCCAAAAACAGACATGGAAAGTTCTAAAAATCTGTATTTGCTGGTAACTCATTTCATCCCAGAAGAAACCTATGTAGGTAGGAGCACTCTTTATGTATTTAAAAGTATAAAAGGCAAATTGCAATGTTAGGATACTAAGATATTATTGTTTTCCATGGCATTAAAACCAAGTTCACAACAGAAATCTCCATCAAACACAACAAGATACATTTCTTGCACGTGATGATTTGCTAATGCAAATCTTCTAACAAAGTTTTGGACTTCTCAATTCACATTTAGACAATAGTCCTCAAAATTTCATTCTTTTATAAAAACTTCTGTAAAATTCAGCAGAAACACATTTGACATGTTTAATATTGTAGAATAAGGCAGTTTTGCTTACCTTGTTTTGTAACAAAGCAATAACATGTGGATATAAAATCAGGGGGGTTGTTTCCAGTAAATTTTCAGTTTTCTGCCAACACAATGTGTCACCAAATGACTGACTGAACCTTTTTCCTTTTTGGAAGAACAAATACAAAGGCGAATGACAGTTACAGGAAAAATTATCTGTTGGATTCTGTGCATAGGATATCATCCTGACCTTTTGCTTTTTACAAAAAAGCCACAGGAACTGAAGTGTCTCATGAATGACAGCCAAATGTAAAAACAAGAAGTATTTGTTTGCCCAAGAGAAATGAATACGTTGATTCTCTGAGATGCGTTTGCAGTCCTGCAAAGCATGGTCCTTAAACATTTGGTTCAGGTTGAGATATTCAATAGTCCTAGAAATCATGCTACTTTTTATGAATCAGATCTTTAAGCAAGAGCTTGAGGTGAAAGCACCATTATCATTACTGGTTTGGCAGATCTGTTTCTTTAGAAAAAACATAAATTAACATTAAAATAGGACTCTCTATACTAAAGCAGAGGTTCATCTAGCAAAGTATACTCTTTCCAACAGCTGATAACAAGAGATTATAAGAATATATTAAAAGAAGTTAAGTAAGCATACATCAAAACTTGGTAGACTACTTCCCTTTCTTCAAGTGATTTGCAGCTCTGTGTCACCGTTGATATGCTTCTTTTTACCAGAATCTGTTGCTTTCTGAACTAAGTTCCTAAAATGCATGATCTCCCGTGACAAGGAGCTCTGTAGCAGAACTGCTTCTTGTAACAAGAAATATCTCTTTCTCTTAGGTTCAGAGGTTCCACTTATCTCATACCCCATAGCTCTTATGTTGAAAGAAAGTTAGTCCTTATTCACCTTTTCCATGACACTCCGTCATGTTCTCTCACGCTCATCTCTTGAGATAATAATAAATATATTAACAGAAGACATTTATTTGTTCCTTTCATGGAAACTCTTTCATATCTCAGCATCTTTATTTTCCTTTTGCCAATTTTGCTGCCCATTTATTTGAAGAAGACAGAAAGATAATTGCAGTATGCTCCAGAATATGGGTACCTTAGATTAAAAAACAGTGCTTTCTTTTTGTCTTCATTTCTCCTTAAATCATATGTAAAGTCTTTTTGCTTTGTTGGTCTCCATGGAATATTGAGTTGATGTGTCCTTAGTCGTATTTCTGAACAGTAACTGTTTAGAGCCTGTAGTTGTGTACATAAACTTTACTTTGGATTTCCCAACAACCTGTAAGTACCATATGCTATCATAATCACATCAGCAAGCTTTTAAGAAGGATCTGCATTTCAGTTTGTTCATATTCTGTTCTGAACAGCAAGTTCCTGTTCTGTGTCAATTGCAAAATAGGAGCCACGCAAAAATTATAACCTTTGCCATAAACTAGCCCTTTGGAAAAAATAGGCCATCAGTTCCCTATTGTCTCCTCAAATACTGTCATTTAATTTTAGGTAAGCAATAAGGAGTAAAAAAAGACAGGAAAAATTACATTAATAAAGTATATAACGTGCTGAAGGCAAGACAACATTCTCAGTGCGAGCTTGCCATTCTTTGTACACATAAGGCTACTCAGTCAGGTAAGTTCTTTTCTACTGACCCTTTAATTTTCCTTCAAGTTCTCTTGCTACCAATCTTACATGTCTCTCTTGCTTTTTGCTTCCACTCCCTTAGCCTATTTCCTATTTTTTTTGCAGTAGAAGTATATTTACTAAGCCAGGCAGATATTCATGTTGGACCGACACCAACATTTTATAGTTAAGACCTACCTCTGCAAAATTCTGTGGAGAAAGCTGTATGGAAAAGCGAAGACAGGAAAAAAGAGATAAAAATCTACACGTAGAGACATACTTCATGTTTGTACATAATGCATCCAAAACTCAGACAGCAAAGATAACTCAGACAATGATTTCTCAGCTGAAACTTTAAGCTGAGCATAATGAAGGAATAATATCTGTCCAAGCAATTTTCTCCATTCTCAATTAGGCAGAGCACAGACTTGAGAGATTGAAAACTTAGTCAACTCCTGGGAAAAAGCAGTCCTATTGCTGGGGGGGGGTCTACCAGAAAAACATCACAACCAAGCCTTATGAGACTCAGAGGTAATGACTGCACAGAAAAGGTCTTGCTGACTTTATGTATGATAGAGGCTGTCTAAAAGACTTATTTGGGCAATATTTTCCATAAAGCCAGGTGTTTCCCACTATATGTTTACACTTTTTACAAGCATAAGGAATCAACAATGGTGCTGAGCTATACAATGATTAGACCTTTTCATGGGTGCAGACTAAAATTCATATGAGTCTGAAGCAATACAGCAGCTTTCATCAGCCCCTGCTGCAGGGGTGAGATTCACACAGACTTTGGACTAAACTTCCACCTGTACATGGACCAGATTCATGCTGGACACACTGATCAGAATAAAAAGCTGTATGAGACTGGGAAAATTTTTGTCCTCTCCTTGAAGCATTCAGCAATTGGACATAAACTCTTAGACATTTACATTCCGACTAACCAAAAAGACAAAGAGTGGGATACAGTCATTTCCCAAAGCCATGGATGCTCTAAGTCAAATTTCTTGCTATGCAGAAAGGACTGTTATATGGTTATAGATTGTTATTTTACTCCATTTGTTATGTAATTAACACTTTTTACATTACTGTTTTAAATCATACACCCTTCAGGAGATAAAAATCAAATAATATATGTAAATTATTGCACTGGGGAGGAGTGAGGATATCTGAGAGAAACAGACCTGCAGAGGGAGGCACAGGAGGTGCTCCAGGTGCTGGGGCAGAGATTCCTCGCTAGCCCCTGGTGCAGCCCATGGTGAGGCAACTGTGCCCCTGCAGCCCTTGGAGATCCACAGGAGAGTAGAGATCCACCTGTAGCTCATGAAGGAGCCCCAGCCTGGAGCAGGGGGATGCCTGAAGGACGCTGTGATCCTATGGAAGCCTGCACTGGAACAGGCTTCTATCATTTGAGGAGGGGAGTGATAGAGTGGCTCCGTGGACACCTGACATCCAGCCACGGTCAACCCACCAAAATCAGACATTAACTTAGTCTTTGTGGTGTGTCATTTTAACAGAAAGACTTTAAAAGAGGCTTCTGCCTGTTTCTTTTGCATTTTTGATAACAGCTTCCCTTTGGTCAGGTTCATAAGCCTCTCACATGTAACCAGGGAAAGAAGACACTTTTTTGGAATCCCAGAAATGTGACAAATCATAAATTGTCTGAAAGCCAGAGTGTACAGAAATCACATTCACTTTTAAAACTTATTCCCCAGTGCAAAATATTGACTGCATGTGCAGATAATGAATTAAAATCAGACACAAATAAACACAAGTATCTTTGCATGCTGTTATTTTGGACCTCTTCTCATAGAATATTTTTGTAGTTGAAGCACTACTACCTGATCCATCTATCGTGTGTAGCAAATACCCAGAAATATATATTGCTATATACATATCTAAAGGATTATTCAGTAGTAATGAGTCTACTTTTTTAAAATGCATAGTTTCATTTGGTCTTCAGGTTTAGTATTAATCTCTCATAACCCCCAAAAAGGAATCCTATTTTATCTGATGTATTTACGGTTCAGTGTCTAACTTTCCTGCAAGATAATATAGAAACATATTCAAACAATCTTAATATCTGCCTTGGAAAGCCTGCAGCTCTACTATTAAGTTTCAAAATATGCATATCAACTGAATAACAGAGATTGCTAACTGGTACAACAAACGACATGAGATGTGAATGGCTCTCATATGTCTCATGGCTGCTAATCCTGAAACTGAGTAACCACATTTTAAAGGGAATTATTAGTAAACACTTTATTACTAATTGGAAAAACAAAAGTTAGTGTGGCTGATAACTCCTCACCACTATTGGTTAGTGCCATATTCTAATTCAAACCTGGAGTGGAACACATAATTACTTGTTAACTGGAATTTTTGCTAGGGGGTAGAGTTTTGTGGAGAGTTGCCCAGATGAACCACACGTACTCCTAGAGTTATTGGTGGAACTCCTAACTTCTTCTTCCTTCATTGATTATCATAGGCCCGGTTATATACATTTGTCAGCTGTTCGTGTGCCACTTTGTAACTTATGATTGGATAATAGCTATTATTACGTGTACAATAGTTAATACGGGTTGGCTATAGCTAAACAAGCACGCTTTTTCTTTATCCTTTCTTGTGGTTACATGCTCCTGTTTTCCCATCCTGTTTTCCCATCCTGTTATTTTTCTTTCAGTTACTTTGTTTCTTCTTTCCTGTTTATTACGGACAGTCAAGGTTGCTGAGGCCTGGGTTGTGCACATTCCAATGAGCAGTTCCCATAAGAAACTGCTCTCAGTATCCATTTTCTCTGAGAAACTGCTCAACAATTACTGAAACCTGGGTTGTGCACATAGCTTAGCTCTGTATGTCCTTGCTCAGTGAGCCATTCTTCTACAGAGTTTCTTCCTCCCTTTAAAAGAATTTCATTTCCATCCTGGTATATATGCTGTCCTTTTCACTAGCCATATTTTCAAATATTCCCTCAAGGAGGAGGGCAGACAGCTACAACCTTCCCTGTTTTGTGAATAAAATGCTGACTTTTTCATACACAGTTGACAACACCCAAAACTTCACAGGAGGCTTCTTCCTTTCTTTGGACTAGTCTTGAGCTATAACCCAAGTTAGAGAAGTATTTAAAATCTGAATAGAACTGTCAGGTGAATGCAACTTTCTTGGATATGAATATGGCCATGGAATAAGATAGCATGGAAAAAGTTGATTCCTAGACTTTCCACAGGAACTAGAAGGAACAGAACTTTTAGCACAAAGTTCTACGTGGTTTAAGGCTCTTCTGAACATTTAGATAATACTAGCAATGAAAAAGCTGCATCTTACCATGGACTGGGTTAATCTAAAGCAGCAGACCGCTACATTTGATATCTGGCTGACACAAACATATTTAATCCTTCTTTTTAATCTCCTATTAAATACAAATGGGTTAAACTCAGAGAAGTTATGGATAGAGGCCAAAGCTGTGATCTCCCATGTTATATACACCAAGGTACCCATTGGTTACAGCCTCAGGCACCTGTCCCTGACAGCCTCAAGACCCAGCTTGCAGAATCTCACATTGGTCCTGCAAGTAGCAGCACCATAAATCAGTGCAGAAACTCAAGCTTATTTGGTGGTGTCAGCTCTCATGACTCTTTCATTAGCTTGAAGTTTAATAACATCTACCTTACAGTCTCTAGACTCTCTTATTCTCTTTAGAATGCTATGGTTACATCAGAATCTAAGATTTCTTTAAGAAATGAAGTACTTTAGCTTCTGTTTTGAAGCTGGAGTTTGGCAATATAACTTTTGTGTCCATTGATGCTTCAAAACACAGGAGATAAATTAAAAGGACCAGGCTTGGGTTAGTTTTTATTGTGGGAGAGGGATAAACTCGAGACTTTTTGTGGTCCAACGTATGTTTCAATATATTGGATTGGTATATTAAAGAGGTCACTGGCCCTTCCTTGTTGAAAAGACTCATAAACATCCTCTGTAAAACAGATCTTGCACAAAACGTTATAGAATGCATTCTATTTACGACTAAATCTAAAAAAAAGCTCTGTAGGCTCCTTTTTCTTTTTTAAGTTTATCTGATTGATAATGATCTAGGTCACAATGAGGTATGGTCTTCCTATGACTCTGCCAGTATTGTCTCACAGACAGTACAGTCATTAAATACTACTTAAAGCATAGCAGAGACTTAACAAGATACAGACGCTTTTATCTTTGAATCAACACCAAACAGCACTCCAGCAGATTAAAAGAATGATGGACTTGTGTTTATAACGTGAGTTGAAAACAAATTACAGAGGAATTGCCTGATGCAATTCCCCAATGCGGAGCCCGGACGAGATCGACCTTTCAGCACTGCAGAACTCTATAAAAACCATGCAATTGGTGGAACATGAGAACAACCGGACCTGAGAGCCCCAATTCTCTCCCGAGTCAGAGAAAAGGAAAAGGTGAAGACACGTGAGGAGAACACCGCGGCGATACCAAGGTCGGTGCAAAGGAGGGAGGAGGAGGAGGAGGAGGTGCTCTGAGCGTCGGAGCTGAGATTCTTCTGCAAGCTGTTGTGAGGACTGTAATATAACAAACTGTTTCCCTGTAATTCATGAAGTGCATGGGGGGGATGCAGAATTCACCCACAGCCCATGAGAAAAAGGTACTCACGCCGGAACGTGTGGATGCTGAGAAGCTGTGATCTGGTGAAAGGCTTAAACAGAGAGAGAGAACCCTTGCTTTCAGAGATAAAAGAAGAACACCTTTGCTTTTTATTAGAAGAGCTCATCCTTAAAAAAATACACTCCATGAACTAATGGCCCATGAGAAAAGCAGTTGTGGGAAGACTGTTGTGGAAGGGTCTCACATTGCAGTAGGTTATTTCAGGCAGGAACTGCTCTTGTGAGATTTAGAACCACGTTGGAAAAGTTCACAAAGAACTCTCTCCCATCAGGAGGACCCCATGGCATAGCAAAAGAGACTCCTCTTCCTAAATGAACTGAAGGAAGATTTACTCTTTTTTAAAGGTGACAAACTGACTAAATACCCCATGTTTTGTCTCCCTGTGCTGTCAGTGGGAAGGAAAGAAGGGCTGGGGGGACAGGTGTTCTAAAGGTTTATGTTAGTTCTCATTATCCTCTTTTAATTCTGTTAATAAATTTTTCTTTATACCTTTTAAGGTTTTGAGCCTACTTTGCCCTTGAANATCTCATGCCAAGAACTTTTTAATTGTTCTTTCCCCTCCTCTGCTCAAGTATAGCAGAGGAAAATGATTGAATAGTTTTTCATGAGTGCACTGGTGTTTGGCCAGTGTCCAACCCACAACAAAAGGTTAATATAATTTGCCAGTTTTTGTGCTGGTATAAATTCCTACATTTCTAGAGCACTCAAACCCATAGCCTTTCCACTGAACTGCAGAGTGCATTAGATAATCTGCTGGTAACAAAGACTTACTGGGCTAGATGTTAAACGTAATAATGTCTGGTAATTAAGGTATATGTCAGCAGATGGCAAAAAGAATGTCAGAAAGCATTCAAATGTAAACTAACCTGAGAATACCTTAAATAATCCATTGCTTTATCATAGTTTCGTTTCATTATCAACATTTGCCTTTTGATAGTGCTTCAAAATTCTGCTTCTAGACATAAGAAAATGAATTATAACAAACATCAAGTGTAAATGTTGTTAAATAGATATAAAATATATTCTTTAAATACAAGTCTATGCTTGTATTCTTACAGCTCTTACCTTCCCAAAACCTTTGTTATATGAATTTTCACAGGAAAGCACATGGGAAAATGACAAAACAAAGGCAGGTGTTTGTGGACTTACCCTTCTCTAGAAAGCCCAGTATAATTTATTAATGAAGTTTTGAATTTCACACTTCTTTCAAATATGTTATGTCAAACACATCTGAAACCCAAGAGTCAACATATATAAATAAAGTTATGGCTGAAGAAGTGGGTATAATCTTACCTGTGCAACTGAAAGCATCATTGCAATTTAATTCAAAGGACGCGCACAACTCAATTTGGTGATCCTACTTTGAGAAGAAACTTAGGAAAATATAAAAGACTAAATTAAATTCTCAATGTCTTTATCACATAGCTGTAGGTCTACTTTGGCTGTAACTGGACTAGAAACTTCTAAAGTCACAGCCACTGCTTTTGGCAAGTTGTGCTTTTTTTTGGAAACCATAATTTTTTCCCCTGTAGCTGGTAAATGTAGGACAACAGAACCTAGAAAATTCATGTGTGGTCAGGCTGAATGATCATTTTTGTCAATGATTTTGTCTGGTCCTAACCCACTATTTCTGAATCTGTTTCTGTGCAGTACTGTAAACCACTTATGAAGAGCTGAGGCAGCTCTGGATTTTGTGATAAGGAGGCCACCTCCTTATCCTCCTCACCAAGGCCATCAGAAATGTAAGCAATAGCTTTGGAGAGAGCTCATCGCAAAGCTTTAGACTTTGCATTAGGGTCTAGTCCAGTGCTCTCTAAAGTATGTGTGTGGCACAGAAATGTACAGCCCAGAAAGTGTTCCAGACAATCCACTGGAGAGAAGGAATATGGGTTTTAGCATTAACATATAAAATAAAATATAGTAAAATTTTCAAAATAGTGTTTGTTTCATCTTTATCTCACATTGTTTTAATTCCTATTTTTGTAGATGTTTTATAATGTACATAATACTTTAATAGCATCATACATGTATACAATTTGTAAACAAATATATATGCCTCTATTATGGATGCATAAAAGATGTAAAAGATCTTACTGGTAGAGGTGCATGATCAAAAATGTTTGGAGGTCACTGGTCTCGCCCTAGTACAGTAATAGTATCAGTGAGTAAAAGCAGAGGATATGCCATTGTTAGACATAAATTCTTTTACCATGATAAACTGATTTCCCAAGGACAGATGATAAAACAAAAGGAAATGGAAAAATAGAAGTAATGTAGGGTGTTTCCCCTCCATTTCCACTTCCTTTCATTTTTTCATCTTCCTTCTTCCTCTCTATTTTTCATTATATTTGGCACTTTTCCATCTACTCATCACTCCACTCTCATTTGGATCAGTTATATTCTGCTTTCAAAAAATATTTTATTTTGTAAAGACAAAAGCTTTAAGCTTCTTCTGTATTTTTCTTTTCAATTTTCCTTTGCCTTGTTTTGCCTAGTTCTGTCAAAATCTCTCACTTCTCCCACCATCTCCCCTTTTTCTGTCTCATTCTACTGGTTTTGCCCACCACTACCTAACGGCAAACTCCTTTCATCTGATCTGCAGATCCACCTTTGGGCCTTCACCAGGCTGAACATTTACCTTAACCTTTTCTCTTTTTTCCCCATAGAACTTCCTATTTTCCACATCCTCTCTTTCCTGTTATATTCTTTTCCCACAAGATGGAAGAGAAATACTTAGGAGCAGATACATACTTTTGTAGTGTTCTGTTTCCTCTGGCCTTCTGGCTACTTGGCAACAAACCTCTCCTTATGAAAGCAGGAATACCCAAACATTTGCTGCAGCAAGTCCCTTCTTCTCTGCGCTCCTCTGTGCCACTGAAATGCAGAATGTGGCACGCAGTCCGTGGGGTCTCATCCACTTCTGGCAGCAGGTTGGAAGATTTCTGAGATGCCATATGGGCTTGGGAAGCACTGAGACTAGGACAGGGACAGCTAGACAAGAGTGCAAGGGACAACAAACAGCCTGCAGGAAGAAATGGGTGTGTGAAGCTAAGGAACAATCTAAACTCAAGGGAAGACAGGCCACATTAGCAGGTGGCAATTGCTTCAATTCAAGACTGTTACAGCAGAAACATCACAATAAGCAATCTAGCAACATGCGACTTAATGATCAAAAGCCTTTGAAGTCTGACATTATTAATTTAGTTGCTTCTTTGCTGCTACACTTTTCAAAAAACCATTAACCTAGGTGTTTCAAGACACACAATGGCATAAGAAATTATCAGTCACAATGCAGTGTAGTCCAAAAAAAGTAATGTAGATACCTATGATACTTTATGTTTTTTTCCTCCTAGAAATTTACTGGAGTTAAAAAAGAAGGATCAGTACAGGAATTATCAATGTATATGCACATTTTTTTGTCAAAAACATCACATCAAAGTATTATAGTACATATCAGAAAACTTTACTAACAAATTAAAGATGACCATTTAAATTAGTTCTCAAAGTATTTGCTGGTACCTAGTTTTACTGCTTTAACTATGCTAAAAAAAATCAAAGTGCTTTGGAGGCATGGTTTCTTCTAGTAACTTTTTTTTTTTAATATTCTATCACAGAAACAGTATCAGCACATAAATACATCCCATAAATAAAATGTCCTATTCTACCCGAATGGTCTCAGAAGTTAGTAAATATATCTATAGAAATACTGATTCATAAAATACAGGAATGGCGAGATTATATATTTATACAATATATTTTTATCTAGGTAATACATAATACATGTCTCTTTTTATTAGATTATTTGAATGCATGAGCACATATTTTCAGTAATGCAGTTTCTCAGTGCACCCTAAGTGTGCACTACTTCTCAAACAAGACATATCATAGGACAACTGAATGACTAAGGAGAGGGAACACTTCCTTTATCAAGAAAAATCATGAAATCTACTAGAGAATAGTTGGCCAAGATGACAGCAGAACTATTCACCAAATCCTGTAAACACAAAAGGGAGGACATTCATTTAGGAGAGAAAATTCAAGGAGATGTATTTAAAAACAGAAAAGAAAGTACTTCTTTTGGAGTAATAAAACTGTTGGATTTGTAGCCATGGAATAACAGTAACAAGAAGTTCAAAAAGGCAATAAACACAATCATACACTAGAGATTTTAAAGGGCATAGGTTTGGATGTAGCCTTTAACATATTTAGTTCTCTAATTTAGGATGTCAGTGGAGCACGAGAAAATCTGACAGCAGAGAGTACACAGTCTAAAAGCTCTTTCTAAATCACATCTCTGACTAGCAATGTTGCAGACAGAGCACTGGGACAGATGGACAACTTACTTGACACATTATGGCACTTTTTACGACAATTTGCTACAAGAACAGCATTTTTTGTGTATTAGTTGCTGATCTGTTTGCATGTTCTAAGCCATGTGAAAATGTGATACGATTAACAAAAAGCATAAGTAATCGTTCATTTATTGTGGGTCACAGGTTTATCGCAGAAAAATGGACATATAAGAAATTCATATGTTTACCTAAATTAAAACAGAATTGCACTCCCCTATCCCTGCTCTATATGCAGTCTACACAGTGCAGAAAGCTGCAACAATGTAAAACTTAGATGTGGAAACAGATGTCTCCATGTTTCCCTGTAAGCTCAATGCAGTGGATCAGCTCTCACCATCATAACCAAATTTATTCTTTAATTAGACCTTTGTAACAGGAAAAAACTCCTGTGAACCACAAAAAGGAAGCACAGAAAAGCACTGCAGCCAGCTGAATGATTCACTAATAGAAAGACTCCAATTTTTGTCTATCACAAATGATCACATGATTGACTACAATGAAACTATACAATTATTTAATAGCTGTATGTCTATCAGAGTCATGATGCATGGAAATGTGTATATTTCAAAACATTAATTCTTAAACAAACACAACTTAGTGATTCCTGGTTACTTATAAAATCCAGTTGTTTACTGAAGTCATACAGTACTAATTACAATTCAGAACAAGTGGTGATAAATTTTAAATAAAAGGACAAAAAAATTACCACTAAACACACACATTCTTATGGCCATGTCCTCATATGCTGCAAACAGAGACAATTTGACTCAGAACAGCTGTTGAACACTGACAAAGCAATAATCAAAAGTGAGTAATTATGTTTTGTTCACACACGAACGTTATTGTTCGTATATGATTGTCTTTTAAAATAGCTACTCCCCATAGAATTTATGGAATTGTTAAAGCTGCAAAAGACCTTTAAGGTCAACAAGTCCAATCACTAACACAGCACTGCTAGGTCTCTCACTAACCCATGTTCCCAAGAGCTGTGTCTACTTGTCTTTCAAATATCCCCAGGAAGGACACCGGACCACTTCCCTGACCAGCCTATTCCGATCACTGACAGTCTCTTTGGTGACAATATTTTTGCTAATATCCAATCCAAACCCACCCTGGTGCAATGTGAGACCATTTTCTCTTTTCCTATCACTTGCTACTTGGAAGGAGAGACTGAACCATATAAAAAACCCTGTTGATGCAAACTCCTGTAGAAAGCAAGCCTAAGCGTCACAGATCAAACATGCATGGGAAAACAGAATGTGATTTTGGAATGCGTGAACAATGCCTTGCATACAATCTATTTCCTTACATTAGAAAGTGAAAATATGGCAGGTAAATAAAGCATAGTACCAGCAGTCAGAAACGACCATGGATTAAATATAATCTTTACCTTACCTGCATTATTCTGGAGTTGCCTCTAGGACTGCATATACAGATTTGCCAGTTCTTGTGGATTTATCATGCCTTGTGATATTGTATGTCTCTGAAGATCTCTAGTTACTGACAAGTAAATCTCAACTTTTCCTTGAAACTGAACTTTCAAGATTTTGTGACTACAGAGAAACACGTAAAATACAGCCTACATATCATTCTAACTTCTAGCATTACTCAAACTGTCATCGGTAACCCAAAATGCTATTGTATTCCGTATCTATTTGTGCCTAAAATTGTTCCTCTGTCTTTCTGACCCTGCAGGTGGGAAGCGGGGGCAGAGGGTGCTATCGGGCACTCTTAAAGTCAGCTCTCACAAGGAGCTCATCCCCTCTTGCCATGTGGGTTTTGGCTCGCTGACTTCCTGGTCTTTGCTCAGGCAGAGCCTTTTCCTTTTGGGGTTCTCGTTTGGCTTTTTTCTCTCATCTTGGAGAGTCTGCAGTCGGCAGTTTTGAGCTGCCATGGAGGCAAATTCCGCACGTGTCTCCTGTACTGTCGCACCAAGGAGGGACGGCCCCTCTCCAGCAAGCTGGTCCAGATCCATTGGTCCCTGCTCCAGGAGAGAAGACTATAGAGTCACCCCAGCCCAGCTACCTTGCCTTGACTGCTCCTGCTGAGAGAAAGGGGGAGTCCTTCCACAGTTTTCCAGCCCTTGATCCACAGAACACCAGCCGGAGCTCCAGCTGGAGATAAGCAGAGTGCAGGGGGACAGTGAGGGAAGACTGGCACCACCTTTCCCTTTGTTCTTAGAACCACACACTCGGCTGTGGAGTGTCATCCTGGGGGCTGTCCCTGGCATTTTTGGTCTCATTGTTCTGTGGAGTCTGCAAGGTTTAGCAGTTTTGTATCTGTTGGTTATTTGCTGTTATTTCTTGACTGTTGCTGTCCCAGTTATCAGTAAACTTACCTTTTCACTTACATCTACTTGTATTCATTACTTATTGGTGGAGAGGGATTGGTTGAACCTGTAAAGGGAGGCAGCTCATTCCAGAGTGTTCTCCTTCAAGTTGTCTTAAACCAAGACACAAATTCTTTTTGTTTAGGAATCATAAATAACATAATGACAAGGTATCTATTACATACCTGCTATAATGGGCAAACTGAGACAGTGCTGGGCTCTACAAATACAGCAGAACAGGAATTCATACATTTTTTTAAGTCTGCATTTTTTGTCTACCCTCCTGTTCTGGCTCCAAGCATATGGTTTGTGTTCTACCACTTTGGAGGCCACAAAATCTGTGACAGGAAGAAACTTTTATTAAAGCTTGTTGCTAACTATAAATGATACTATGACACAAAAAGAATTCTGATACAACATAAACAGAATTCTGATAAGTAAGGCATGCATTACTTTTCTTTTCTCTGTGCAGCACACTACGATACACTTGGCCAAATACAAAATAAAGAAGTAAACTATATATTTAACTAGTACCATCTTGAGCAGCAGAAAGGTCTGAAAACTGCAATGTCTCATCAGCACTTAGATTTTACCACCCAAATTTTTTGTGAATGTGTTTCTAATGAATTGAAACTTTGCCATCAAAGTAACAAAACAGCACCATCCTGGGAGGCTGTTTTAATCCAGAGACCAGATAGTTCTGTTCCTGTTCTGAAGAGTGTAGGTCACATACCAAATGGACCTAGCAAGTTAATTCTGAGAAATATTTGGGGCAAAATCAGAATGCATCATATGTGTTTCCAAATCAGTAATGCTCTCACAAAGCTGCTGGTGATTTTTACCCATACCTCCTTGCTCTCCTTAGAATGACTTACAACATTTACATTTAAAGTGTACTTAGATTGTATGACCTTTAAAAGCAGATGACTTGGCCAACCAAGCACCTTTGCAGTACTTCAGGTGCTGGAGAAGACTTGCAGTGCCATTATGTGCCCTTGAGCTACTAGATGAGTTACTGATCAAATGACTTCAAATGCTGTTCTATCTTGAGACTTATTTGGATCTTAGGCATAGTTCAGTTTTAGGCTTTTGGTCAATCCACCATTCACCTGACTCCAGAAGAAAACTTCGGGCAAAAACTTTTGTGGCTTTGGAAATTAAAAATGTATGAGTATGACAGCCTGATTACATTCCTATTACATTCACCCAGTGCTCCAGGAGACAAGGCACAGTCACCTAGTTGAGGTGCACACGGCTTCTAGCCTAACATGAAGGTATGTTGACTGTCTTATCACCATCTCTTATGTCTTCTCTGCAGTGCTCATTGAACGTTAGAAAGCTTAAAGATTTGCCCTCTTTAAGTAAAAAAGATTTGAAAATTAAATATTAAAATGACAACCATTTGTATGATGCTCCCTTTACCAAACATGAAACCTGTTCTAAGCAACAAGACCATTTTGAGGTTTTCTCATTATTTTGAAAGATACAATTGGACTAAGAGACCTTGCTAATGCCCCTGGGAAAAAGTTAATGCTGATATAATTTTTTATGGTTGGCCTTTCTTCACCAGAAGTGTAATCTGTTTTTAAGGCCATTTCTCTTCATTGTCCTCTTTCTTTCAAAATTTTCCTTGCCATTTTACCAGATGTTTCCTAGGATTTTATTTCCTTTCACAGAAAGAAGACACCTTAACTGAGAAATAAAGAAAAAAAAGGGAAGAAGATACAGTGTAGAAATTATTATCATACAATAGAATTTATTAGGGAGTCGTTTCTTTTTATGGCTATCTTACAATTAATAATCTCACAACTCAAATTGGTTATGAAGGTCCATATTTCAAGAGCTTTAAGGTTATATCATACTGACATTTCAATCTGGTTGTACTCAAGCTGAATGGGTTTTCACACTAATTTTTAACAATCAGAGTTATCTGAACTGTTTAAGTGATGGGGAGCAAGCCTGACACACAGTTACTAACTCACAATAAACTTCCCCACAAAGAATTTTTCGTTTTTGTTTTACAAATACTGATCAGGTGAAGTAGAACCAACTTTATTACTCAATTTCATTGAAACAACCCCAAACAACCCTATCTCATAACTTAATGGCAGCTGTGAATGCAACATTTCCATCTTTGACAATGTTTAAGGTATCTTTCAAGCACTTTTTCTCTTTTCAGGATAGCATGTTTATACTTTGCTTCTAGCTTTTCAACCTTCCTTTTGTAGTACTCTGTAGCAATCTGTGATCTCTGATGACACTGTCTGTGGTATAAAATTTGGTATTAGTCTGCCTCAGCAGCAGTGCATCAAACAGTGGTGGTCTCAAGACAAAGAGAAAAAGGGCTCTTTTTTTGCTTTCTGTTGCTTAAAAATAAAGCCTCAAAAGTAGGGAACACCAAATGAAGATAATTCTTTTAAATAAACAGTCTCCACTTCTGAGCTGGTGCATGCAGAATGACAGAGGCCAAAAGGAACCCCTGGAGATTGTCTATTCTGACTCGTGTGCTCAGAGCAGAGTCAGCTACAACAGGTTGCCTAAAGCTGTGCTCAGCTGAATTCTGACTATGTGTAAAGGATGAGAACTCCACAGTCAGTCCCAGTGTCTGATCTGCCTCACATTAAAAAAAAAAAAAAAGGTTTCTTTCTAATTTCAGGTTAGATTTTCTGCGTTTTAGTGTGTCATCATTCACACAGAACAGTTGACATCCTGCTAAACCTTTTGTTCCCCAGGATGAACACCCCCAGCTCTCTCAGCGTCTCTTCCCCATGATGGATGCTCCAGTCCTTCAGTCATAGCTGTGGCCCTGCACTGGACTTCCTCCAGTCCATCCATATCTTCCTCATGGAAAAGCCCAGACTCAGACCCAGCATTCACAGGCACCTGCACTAACTGTGCAGAGTAGAGGGGCAGGATCACTTCCCATGACCTGCTGGCAAATCTCTGCCTATCGAGCCCAGAATGTTCTTGCTTGCCTTTGGCATAGGAGTGCATTGCTGGCTCATGGGCAGCTGTCCCAGCAGGGTCCCCAACTCCTTTTCTGCAAAGTTTTAAACCAATCAGCCCCCTACTTACGTACTATTTTCCTTATTTCTGACTTTAGGATATTAACAATGCCTACTGTGTAGTGAGAAAAATTAGTATCTGTAGGACCTGCGATATTCCATATGAGCGGTACCTCGTTGTCCAATGTCATCCAATTAAAGGAGCCCAAAAATAAACATGCAATATTTTTCCCCAATGAAAAAACTCTTGAAAAGGAAAGTAAGTTTTAAATCAATCAATAAGAGTAGATGACTGAACATACACTAGCTTTGTTTCCAGAAGCGGACAGGAAAGAGAGGGGAGTTTTATGTAGCTGTGAATGTAACAGCAAAACATGTACCAAATGGACAACACCTTTAGAATGTAATCACATATTTTATGTATATTAAATACAAATAAAGCTGATTTGCCAAGGTTTCCAGAACTGACATTTTCCAGAACTGAAAATTTACTGTCAAATACGACTCTTAAAGAAAAAAAAAAAAACAAACCAGGAATGACACCACAAGGTTCACAAACCACTCTTTTCTTTTTCCCTAAAATACGGGCATTGTCTTTTCAATGAATGCTGAAACAACTTTATTTATCAGAAGACAATTGCATCTGTAACATTAAACAACAGCCCATTGTCAATTTCACCAAAATGATGGTAGAAGGATAAGACAGTCAGGATGTCAAATGTTTTCCTCATTGTTAAAACAGCTCAGAGTTGTTTTTTGCCACTAACAAGTTTGCTGCCATAATACAATCTGGACTACAGGTTAGGCTATGCCTACAACCCATTTAAATTCCTTCACGTATACAACTCATCTGAAAAAATACAGGTACGACACATAAATCAGCACAAATTGGCAATAATTAACCATGAATAAATGGCACAAAAGAGACCAGAATCTCTACTCACCAGTGCAATCCAGCACAGCTGCACATACTGAAGACAAAACACTGTTAGTCAGACCTTTTGTTCTGCTTCAACAAAGCACAGAAACAAAAGCAGAAAAACTGCTATGACACCTTTTCTGTCTTTCTCAATTACAGAGTGCCATAATATCCCCTGGCACAATCAGACAGCTCTTGTGATGACAGTTGATTATTTGCCTGCAATGGGCAGGCAACCAAACTACAGCCAATCTATATCACTTAGCATTGCACTTCTACACTCTTTATTTGTGAATTCCTGAAAGGGAATCTCAAAACAGGCTTCATTCATTACAACGAAAGCACTTAAATATTTAGTGGTAATGATTTCCATTGGAGACAGTGGCTGGAAGGTAGTAAGAAAACGAAATCATACTATGTATTAAATATGATGTGACAAAACTGAGTTACGCACCTGTATCCAAAAGTCTTGAACTAGGATGAAAATCCATAAGTCTAATGTTTTTGTCCCTGAATATACTCTGAATTTCAGAACTCACTGAAGCATACTTGAACAAAAGATCAAACAGGAACCTAGTTGCTTGAGAACAAATTTCTTTCTACTCAATTAACCCACCAAAGGGCACAAGACAAGAAGTCCTTTTAATTTCAAAGAAGGAAATAGCAGAATTCGTTACAGAAAAAAGTTTATAAGCAGCTTTGCAGCAGAATGCCTGTGTGCTGAATGGCAAATTGTAGTAAGGTGAGATCTGGGGGTGGGAGGGTGATCAGATCAGTAGCTGCTGATGAAGAAATATGCTGGCAATTCATAACAATGGGTTACTGCTTTAGATGTCAGATTTCCTTGAATAAATGGGGAGTTGCTAAGTATTTTGATACTGCAAGCAGCTGCTGCTTTATCTTTGAATAAAAAGAAAAGGGAAGAACTGCAAGTTTGTGGAATATTGTTTACTGTTAATCAACACATTTTAACCAAAGTTTTCACAACACTCAAGGCTACGTTTAAGTATACAATAGTCTCAATCACAAAAAACAAGCAGAACAATTAAACTACATAAGGCCTTAAAAGCACAGTGTGCATTGTTGGAATATTATTTTGTTTACGATCAGACTACATATGATTAAGCTTATTTTTTATAGTTTTATTCACGCAAAATGCATTCAAGGGAAAGGCAACTTCAGTTTATTTCACTATGAGTTAATAGAAAAATGTCAATATTGTCTTCTTGCCACTCCTCTCATCCCACCCAGGCCTGATTAGTAAAATTTACATACAGTATTCAAAAAACAATAAGCTTTTACACTAAATATCCAAAATTAAGCCTGATGAGACACCTGCTAAGTTGCAAACTGTTTATTACAATGTTGGATAAACTTAAAGGTTCTTTTTAATGACACATTGTGGCTCTAGACAATCAGTGTTTAAAACAATATGGTTCAAGAAGTCTTCTAGATTTTAAAAGTTTTACTGGTTTCAAAGAGGTATTTTGTGGCCTCACTAGCAATCATGTGAACATTACTTGCATTACAACAATGATAACTTTTGGTTTTATTTCGACAAGACTAGCACTCCTGAGAACATGAGTGGGTATGTTTTATTAGTCTGAAAGCTAGGGGACAACAGGAGTACAAAACAACTAAAGTAAAACTAAGCACAAAAGAAATGAAAAATATGGGAAAAGGTATCTATTTTGCCCCCCTCTCCCTATAACAGGGCATGAGTAATTTCCAGTGACTGTTTATTCTTACTACATACATTAGTATTTGCTCAAATGTCATGGCTATTACATTTTTATAGAACAACTGCTTAGAAGTCTGTTTTTTAATTACACCTGTGCAACAGAATAAGTCACAGTACACTTTCAGATGTTTAAAAAATATTTATAAACTTGTTTTTGATATGCTAAAGCACTTGGCAACACTTTTACAGCATTTGGTTTTATATAATTAAATTTTCTTACAGTACTCCTTGTGATTTTTTTTCTTTACATCTAATAAAAAAAAACCTCACACAAAGAAATATGAACTGCCAAGTCTGACTGTATGATCATGTACTACCAGTTTATAATGCTGGCATTAAAACCTTCATTAATTATGTTGACAAATCATTACCTGTACATTTAATGAAGGCAAACAAGATGATTTGAAAACACAACACTCAGGTTTTAAGTTACATATTTATCAAGGTGTGCAGTTCTGCAGTGAAATTAAAAAAAACATGTAAATACACAACGACAGTTACAAGTTCACCAGTTCCTGTGACACAAATTGTTTTAATCTTTCAAGGTACTGTCCATAGAGTTCTACATCATTATGGCCTGCTCCTTCTACCCACAGTGGTTCTACAGGTCTCTGGCAACGCTCAAATAATGCTAGGCCATGTGAAAAGTCAATTACTTCATCTTCAGTTCCATGGATTATTAAGACAGGAGATGTTATTTTAGAAATTTTGTCAATGCTGTAAGAAAAAGATTATATCTATGAAAACAATGGCATAGTTCTGAAATACATGACAGGAATTTTCTTCAGTTAGGATCTACTTATTCAGTCTTACAGAAACATATTGTAAATTACTTTGTTCACAGTTATCAGGACTAACAATTCACGGGATAGAACTACTTGTTAGAAGTAGGGATTTACATGTTATGTATAGGAAAATGAATTACTTCCTTACAGATATCCACTTCAATGGTTAGAGATGCAAAGTGCCTAGAAGGTTTACAAAGTTTTGTAAATGTCTTCAAATCAAATCAAATCAAATATTCCTCTTTGATGTTATTCACTGAGTTTTCTCCAATTGGGTTATTAAACCTTTGAAAATAATTTCAGAGAATTTGCCAGACTACTTGTTTCTCTAGTTGAAAACTTCTGTAACAGAGAAAATGCATGCTAAATTAAAAAAAAAAATAAAAATCCTACAACTTACTTTGGGAATGCATCAAAGCAGTACGTCTTCTTCGTATCAGGAAAAGCTACTCGCATTCCTGAGGTCAGTGGAGAGTGAAGAATTACAGCAGCACTTTCATATCTAGCAGCAAGATCCACAGATGGTACCGTTCCTATACTCTGGCCATATATAATTACATTTTCAGGGCGAATTCCATACCTAGAAAATTAAAAATGTTTAAAAAGTGGCATATAAAGTGAAACAGACAAAACCTACATAGCAAGGCAAAAAAAGCATTTCTGAAGATGCAAATTTTCAGAATGGTATCAACTATGAAACAGGAGCTGGTAGAAGAACAAGCAAGTCTTTTCTATGACATTCCTAACTAAAACACACAATTATTTACTTTCTGTTTGCAGTATTTTTCCCCTTCTGCCTGAATGATATTGACATAAGAATTTAATTTTTAAAATATGGATTTGTGAATGTAGTGTGACTTGTATACTATTTAAGTCTTTACTATTAACTCCAGTGGACCTACAACAGAAAACTGGTTAAAGCCTTACTAGCTCTTTGGTTATCATCAAATAAAGTATAACCAAGCCTGCAAAAATTTGGTCAGCTTTACTTTTCTGATACCTGATAAAACCTGCAAGCTGGTAACATTGTTTATAAATTTAGTGAGACTTAAAGCATGCCCATACTGACAATGATCAGTATAATAATATTGAGCATTCTGTGTAATAGCCGAGAAGCTTCTTCTTATCAACCTAATCCACAAGCAAGATAGTCCAACAGGGAATACAGAATTGAAGTCAAAGTCTCCCTCCTAGTAAGATGCAATTAGGAGGGGTAAACAAAAGAAATATTTAGTTAACACTTATACAAGTCAGTTTGATATCTTTTTCGGCATTAGTGTGAATACAAAGAGCAACTACTTTTTTACATGGGAAAAGCCTCTAAAGAGAGTGGTAATGTGGCCAAGAACAGTGGCTGCAACAGAAGGAAGCTGCTATCCATTGCCCTGTACTAACCTGGTACTCTTAGCACAGGTCAGACTGCAGCAGTCTATCTATACTTGGGAAAGGAAGTACCTTGAATAGGACGGGATCCTACATTGCATTAACACCAAACCCAAGAAAACCCCATACACAAAAACCCCACAACCAACAACAATCGCCCTCTCCAAAATCCCACGAAACACACCAAACAAACAACTCCTCCCCATCACCTCCAAAAAAAGCCCAAAACCCCAAAGCTAAACCAAAAAACCCAAACTCGAATCATTGTTCTCATGCATTATTAAAAACTTGTTCAACTTTTTAAGTAAGAGCAGCCTAGCCTAATGGCACTGTGGAACAGCATGAAGTAAGTTTGATGTTTGCCACTGTAACTCTAAAAGGAAGGAAAATCAAGGGTAGGAAAATGCACCTGTTATCTTTTCTACAATAAAGGCATGTGTATTTTCTGTCAACACTATATAAGAATACCCATACCCACAAAGAAGTTATCAAATTAGTGTATTTTGCATACCTCCAGTGAAGTAGGGGAGTAAAAGTAATGAAAAATTTTCCAGTATCTTATAAACATGGGTAAATAAGTGTATAGTAACTGTATAGGTAACCAAACACTTAAATCAGTAAAGTCTAACAGACTAAAAAATCAGGAAAATTAGGAAAATAGATGTTTCGTGTGTACTAAGACATTCAAATTATCAACCAACAAAACAGCGCCCTCCAAATCCATAAGTACTTCTTAATAAGCCAGAAAAAACATCCTCTAAGTTGCATCAATATATAATAGACAGTTAAAAAAAATATGTATCTAGGAAGATTTCAAGACTAAGTAGTAGTATTTTAAATAGTATTACTTAAATGTTACATATCAGTAGCAGAACTCATTAGGCATGCCAATAACTTGCTAAATTTGCTTTAAACCCCACAGTTCATATCGAACATCTATTTAATATGCATCTATTTAATATGCATCTATTTATTTAAATTGGGTTCTGATAGAGTGAAATGTAAAAGTTTTTAAAGTATTAGCACAGAGGCAGTCTCTGTCTGATACTGGAATCTTGCTGCATCGTGACTACTTAATTACTATTAGTGTTTCCTAGAAAGAGTTTCTAGTTATAATCAGATCACAATCAAATGAAGACCTCTAAAACACTAAGTCTTCATAATCAGCCTGGAACTACTAGCAGGCCCTTCACCTTACAACAGCTCTCAAAGAAAAAGCAATTTCAAGCATTAACAAGATTGTCTGAAAATTCCAACACGTAAATACAATAAATTAAAGCTTTGAAACAAACCTCAAATCTAAGGTCTTCACTATTTCTGCATCTCTTCTAAAACACCTGAGAACATCTTAGCACCTATCCTCTTACAATTCATCTCCCAATTCCCATCTCATTTGTCCATTCTGAAAGTACAGTACGAGCTTCCCTCCTTCCCACATAATCTGAAAAAAACTTGTATTAATACACCTGACACTTTGCATCACTTGTATGGCACGCAGTTTGCGCAGCACACTACGATTAAACAGTTTTCAAACAATAAACCTTGCCAATTACCACACTTGTGTTTCCTTGGATGTTGAGTTTTACAAGATACAGGCCATTGCACAGGAATTTAAAGCACAACTTAAAAAGGATATTTTGGAACATATATTCTCCTCTTTCTCATTATTCCTGCCCATATATTTTGATCAAATTCCTTCAGCCTAAAGATAAATGATGGCTACAAAAAAATAGGCCAAGAAAAGCATTTACGACATCTGGATTAAAGTAACCCTTCCTCCATCACACTCAAATAGATTGCCTCACAGTGCCCACCAGAAACTACATGCTTTGCAATCTGTAAACTAAAATAATGAGGTCAATAACCAGAAGTGGTGATTCAAAGTAGACTTCTGAATATTCTGTCTTGAAGAGGATGAAAACCTAAATAATCAACCCCTCCATCTCCCAAATAACAAATTCCAAGCAGCTTGGAAAACAGAGATTACATCTGCTCATTCCAGTCTTCCCTTTTTTTTTAAAAAAAGCTGTAGTGGGCTGATCTTGGCTGGGTGCCAGGCACCCACCAGAGCAGCTCTCTGACTCCACTCCACAGCTGGACAGGGGAGAGAAAATTTAACAAAGGGCTCATGGGTTGAGATAAGGATGGGGAGAGATCCTTCATCAAATACCATCGCGGGCAAAACCAGCTAGAAATAGAGATATTAACTGAATTTATTACTAACGAAATCAGAGCAGGATAATAAGAAGTAAAAACAGACCTTAAAAAGACCTTCTCCTCCCATCCCCTCTCCTTCCCAGCTCTACTGCCTGCCCCAGCAGTGCAGAATAACAGGGAATGTGGGTTATGGTCAGTTCATCACATGCGGTTTCTCTCGCTGCTCAGGGCGAGGAGTCCTTCCCCTGCTGCACTGTGGCATCCCTCTCACGAGAGACAATTCTCCGTGAACTTCTCTGGTGTGAGTTCATTCCATAGGCAACAGTCCCCCTCAAACTGCTGCAGCGTGGGTCACACTCCTCCATGGGAAACAGTCCTTCAAGGACAGGCTACTCCATTGTGGGCTCCTCTCTCCACAGGTCTCCCATGGAGTCACAGCCTCCCTTTAGGCATCCCCCTGCTCCGGTGTGGAGCTCCTCCCCTGGGCTGCAGGTGCATCTCTGCATCCTTGTGGACCTCCACGAGCTGCAGGGGCACAGCTGCTTCACCATGGCCTGCACCACGGGCTGCATGGGAATCTCAGCTCCAATGCCTGGAACACCTCCTGCCCCCTCTTCTCCACTGACCCTGGTGTCTCGAGGGCTGTTCCCATCACATGTTCTCACTTCACCCTTTTCTGGCTGAAAGTACAATTACACAATGATTTTTGTTTTTCCTCTTCTTCTTAAATATGTTATTGCAGAGGCACTGCCATCATTTCTAATTTGCCCAGCCTTGCCCAGCGGCACATCCGTCTTTGGTGCTGACAGAGATTGGCTCTGCCAGACATGGAGGACGCCTCTGGCAGCTTCTCACAGAAGGCACCCCTGCCACCAAAGTTTGGCTATGCAAGCCCAATAGGCTTCTGAAATGTTTGGAAAAAAGAAAGAGCCCAACTGACACTTTGCTGCTATCTCTCAAAAGTATCACTTTACAATCTAAAACAGAAAAAATCTTGAAAAGGTAACGGTTTTTAAGTTCCATACTCATAAAATTTGTCTACACCTTTTGATAAACTCTTAAACGCCTGTTAAACTCCAAGAAGTTCTGTATCAAATTATCAGATGATTACATACCTGGTGTCCCAAAGGAGGAGTGTCAGATCAAGAGAAAAAGTCACAGTAACATTGTTCCCTTAATCAGTGCCTTATCTGTACAGGCCATTCTGAGGAAGGGGAACATGACATTCACAGAGCCATATGCTTCAAGTAGTTCCTCTGGTTACAAGAGGTCAAAGACATGCTGTAAAAACTGTTGCTATCTTTGAAAGCTCATTATGTTAATAATAGGACTAATGTAAACACTGCTGTCCACTCAAGTAGTCTTAGATAACTTGTGTCAGCATAGACAGACCTTCAGTGTGGGGGTGATGGTCATGGAGAGTGTTTTTAGGTTTGGAGATTTTTTTAAAGCCATAATCACCAAAAAAGACCTTGGAAGAAAACCTTAAAAGTAGCTAGGCACAGCCTGTACCTTCTCAGAGAAAGCACTATTCCTCACAGACAAGTTATTGTGGGCAGAATCTGGTACAAAACTTGATAGATATTTTCTGCAGTTTAAAGGCTGACTGCAACATCTTTCTCTTTCCCAGAGCAATTGAGATTTCAATTCATTTCAACACCCAACTCATCCTTTCTGTTCCCACACTTAAAGGTTACCTGCCTGGAAAGCAGATGGAATTTAAAGAGGCTTTTTGACATAGAACTTGTGTTCATGTAAGCTTCTTGACATCCCACAGAGCACATGAGCGATCATGAATTTCTCCTTATCACCACGATAAAGGCACAGGTTGATGTCACTACAAAGTTAAGCTATTGCCAAACCACTATAAAAGAACCGCTTTCCTATTTATAGCTTCAGCAATGTGTTCCCCCCTCATCAGGCTTTAACAGTTAGTTACAGGAACCAAATAAATCTTGTCTGGGAGTAGTGGAGCAACTGCTTTTGTGCTCCTTTGTGCTGCCTGTCCTCAGGGACAAGCAGGAAACAGCATGCCACTAGTGGGCTGAGGAAGGAGTAAGCCAATAAGTTGTTGTAACTGTCCCAACTGTTCCACTGCCTGGAATCAGGGCCCGAGATAACACTAATGAAGCCAGTATCCTTTTCTGTGGCCCTACATATACTGACCAGATATAGACGGTTTTCTGTAAAAGAGGCAACCCTAAACACTCCTGGCCTGATCTTTTCAGCTTCTGGTAGGAGAAGAACTGCTAAACATCAATGAAAGATTTTTTTTTTCCCTTTGTGATGAATTTGTGATTTAGCAGGAACTCTTTCACCATTTCCTTGATATTTGTCTTTGTAACAAAACCTTTTCTGCACTTTACTTAACACTTATCTTAGTAGTGGTCCACGTTTTCTCTGCCCTTCCATTCTCTTTTCTTCTCTTCATGGAATCATAGAACAGTTAAGGTTGGAATGTAATACAGTCCAGGCCCCTACCATAGGGAGGTAATATTTCACTGAATCAAGTTGCTCAAAGTGATGTCTAACCTTTCTTGAACACTTTAATTGGATGTACACCACTTACATTGGATATTCACCTTATTTTATATTTTCACTGGATCTGAATATCTGTTGGGGTATTAGGAGTTCTTCTTCTGTTTTTTTTTTCCTCTTAAAGAATTTTCTCCCATATGTGTTGCTAGGAGACAATAATGACTGGATACTTCACAGGGACAAAAGAAGTTGTCAGCTCACGGGAGAGGTGCAGCTGGTTACTCTTTCTTTTCCTGAGGTTTCCCGTGTAGGGGAGAGATACCCTGAGATTTAGGGCTGGGAGAATGGGGGTGGGTGCAGCCTCTACCTCTCTCTCTCAGCTTTGGAGGAGGATGGTTGGAGCTGCTGCTTGGGGAAAGGAATTTGCTGCCCGTAGCCCATCCTGGTCCTGCTTCTTCTGACGTGGAGTGAGCCTCTGCTTGTGAGATCAGCCTCTGAACTGGGACCTTATTATCGCCCTCTTTACTAAAACTGGGGCTTGTCACCATCTGCCCGGGTGCCTGAGATCTTGAGCCTGCCTCTCCCTGCCCTGCTTGGAGCCGGGCTGCTGCTGCCCCCCCCCCGTCTCTTCTCCAGCACCGCTCAGAGCTTTCGCTGCACTGCAGCCCCCCACCCCCTGCCTGCCCCGACCTCCCGGACTTCCCACTACAGCTCCGGAGTTCGATACATCTCCTCCACCACCCCGGGATTTTTGCTCATACCTGCCGTTCCAGCTTGCCGCTTCCGAGAGTCCTGCTGGGGCCCCGGGCTCGGCTGCCCCGGGGGGATTGTGAGGCGAGCCTCTCTCCCCGCCCTTCCCCTCTCGGTCACGCCGCCATCACCGCGTGCTCCCCGAGCTCGCCCCACAGCGCCCCCTGCAGCCGCGGGGGAACCATCGCACCGGCCCTGCCCACCGGGAGCCACCAGCGCCCCTGCTGGCTGTGACCGGAACTGCGCCAAAGGGGAAAGCGCCTGCGGCCGAGAAGGCGTCACTGGGTTCTGGTTCTGGTTGTTGTTCATGCCAGAGTTGTTGTTGGTTTGCCTTATTGTACATACCAATAAAGAACTGTTATTCCTATTCTCATATCTTTACCTGAGAGCCCCTTAATTTTAAAATTATAATAATTTGGAGAGAAGGGGTTTACCATTCCATACCTTGGAATTTTCCATTACAAGGCAGGCTCCTGCCTTCCTTAGCAGACGCTTGTCTTTCAAACCAAGACAATATCACATTACTATGATGTGCAATAAGCAAACTACAAAATGTATGTCCGGCTGTTACAAGGTAGGTAGTTTTTTGTTTCTTTGGGTTTTTTCCTTTGTTTTTGGTTTTTAACTTCAGTTACCTTTAAGAAACAAATACCAGCAGAAATTACCATTCTACACTATCAGGGTCTTAAATACCTGCCATTTTGATCTGGATATACATAAGGGAGACAGAAAGTAATTTATTTTTTACTTCTAAACTACTGCTCTTAATCTAGAAGACTTGATTGCTTTACAACAATGAAATAAAGTATTGATAAAATCAACCTTAGAAGGGTACATTTTCCATAGTATCTCTTCAGGCTTACACTAATGAAGAGCTGCTAGATGCTCTAGAGAAGCTATGGTTTGTGAAGCTATTGCAACACACACTTTTAGAAAACCAACACAGCACTTGGGGCACAAGGAACACGGGGGAACATCCTGAAGGAATTTTCACTGCACATTCAGAATATTTTGTCATCATGGACATAACACATGAAATTACAGTTACAAGTTGCAGAACATGAAGGGCATGAACATTATCCCCACCTTTAACTATCAACATCCCAGGCCATTAATAAAATTCAGGAGCATACAGCTCTTCCTCAACTGATGTGTGCATTCCCCTTCTTGTGTATACAACATCTTACACTGGGAGAAGAAAAAAGGAACTATGCTTTATGAGAGGCAAGGCCATTGTCCATACAGTAATCAACAAACTGCACCTTCTCTGCCTCTCTCATGACAGTTTGGCCTTTTCTAAACTTTAAAATGCTACCAATACACTTGTTCTATGTCAAGATTTCTCTTCCACAATAATTGAGTTACTTTTCCCTATCACTTTAAATAAATATCTCAATTTCTCTCCAAATATACAAAGTTATGGTACCTCAACTTCTAGCTGAACCCTTCGCCCTTCTACTTCTGAATGAAAAAAAATGTAATTTGTGAATTGTCAAATGAACACATATGGCAAACATCCAAAGATATTCAGTATTATTCCTATACCTGGCTGTTCAAGTTATGGACATTCTGTCCACTTTGACACATCATCTGATGGTGACATCTACTCTTCAATTTTTCAATTATTATGCAGTCCATGATAAGCAACAATGAAAGGGCTGTTTGGCTTTGTACAGGTAAATCTGGTCATGAGGCAATTCTGGCAAGTCTTCAGAGGTTTCTGAATGAGTGCCACTTGCCCTGCATTTGCCTGGGGCTGGTTAAAGCTTTGTACCCTTGCTAGGATGTCATCAAAGGCCTTCAGAGACCAGGGCAGCAGAAAACAGGCGTATCCCAAAATGACTCCTGGTATTTCAACACTTGGTAGCTATGACACTTGGAAAAAGAATGTCCTTACTTGCAGCTTTTATATAGTCCCATGCACATGAATATGCAATAATGTACAACTTTTGCAAACCTGATGAAGGCAGTGAATCACACTACGTTCTTTCATAGCCATCATCCACACAGGTAGCTACTGCTTCCTATTAAGATACTCAAAGAAGAATAGGGACACAACTCAGCATCTACATCTGCTGTTTACCTGTTCTGATAGGCTGCCAAACTAGTTTTCCATATTCACTTACATGAATATTAATATTCACAGGAAAATCTCTTCATCACCCTCAGTATGAGTTCCAGACTATTTCACCCCAGCCCCCACTGGACAGCTGTGCTGATTTACAGGTGAGTATGTGGACTGTCTTTCCAAGACACAAAACTTAAGATGCTAGCAAGTCTTTACCACAAGCAGTTTTGTTGACTGTAGAATTAAGTCTGCATCAGCATTTCAATTACCCCAGAAACACCTTTTGGTGCTGGGTTCTACGATTCCATTTTTCAGAACAGGGAATGCAGAGAGCTATGTGTAACTAACTGATCAATCTCCAACGGTAATTTCTCCACTCTTTTCTTCATCACATCACAAACAGTGAGGCACGGCTTAAAATTCTAGGGTTCCTTTCTTAACTCATCTCATCTTACCAGCAAGAATTTCCAAGGAGTTACAGCTACACTCACATTTATCCTGCAAACAATCCATTGAGTTAATTTGTTTTTGTAGAATTAGTTATAAATGTTAAAGGTGGTGCCAGTATGAAACTGACAGAACAGGCTATGCTATGAAAGTGAATCAAGGCTGCAGCAAATGCTCAAAGGCTCCCTTCTGGTCCAGATATTTGTTGAGTATTTTAACACAGCTGAGCACTGTCTCAGGGCTCAAGAGAATACTATAGCTGGATAACCAAACAGTGAACCAGTATATCCAGAGTCATGTGCTGAACTTCTCTCTGATATATTCAGCATTTAGATACAAGGATGAGACCCCGTCAGCCACTTGGAAAGCTGTTCTAAGGTGTAAGTAGTACAGGTGTAAGTAGTAACACCAAACTCTTTTTCAGCAGTAGACCAAATTCAGTTCACATGTGTGAAAATGACAAATTGGGCAGACCAATGTAAACTTTATACACTCTACAGAATTACCTAATTTCTACAGGAGGTGAAATAATGAAAAAAAAGCAGACAAAAAAGGGGACTGAGGTGACATCATTCTTGAACATAAGAATATCTTATAAGATATATTTAGAGGTCTCCCCAACAATGTCTGCTCACAAAACAGTACACTTAGACAGGACACTACAATCATAGAACAGTTTGGGTCGGAAGTGATCTTTAAAGATCCTGTAATTCCACCTTCCCTGCCATGGCAGGGATACTTTCCACTAGACCAATCTGCTGAAAACTCCATTCAACCTGGCCTTGAACACTTCCAGGGATGGTGAAGCTGCCCACAATTTCTCTTGGCAACCAGTTCTTCTCTTGGCAACCTGTTCAAATGCCTTATCACCCTCATAGGAAAGAATTTCTTTCTTACATCTAATCTTAATCCACCCTCTTTCAGTTTAAAGCCATTAGCCTGTGTCCTATCAACTATGAACAATCTTATTTGTTTAGAGAAAGTGCACTTCACTGCTTAAGAATAGAGGTGAGAATTCAAATTGCAATCACATTTCGCTGTAGGTTTTCTATTCAGACATTCGTTATGAGGAAGAAGAGACAATAGTTAAAAATTAGTTTATAAAACAGAGCCTGTAAACTGACACAAAGTATTATGTATCACCATCTAGTTCTTTTCCATTTTTTGTTACTTTTAAATAATTCAGACTGTCTTCCACATTGTTCACAAACCACATCATGCTTTTGGTAAATGTTACTGGGTATTTCATTGAGTAGCTAACATCCAGGTTCACCTACCAGCTACAAACTATAGACAACTGTGCACCTGTTGCAGGTCTTGGCTTATGCAACAGTCATATCTCAACTTTCCACTGTAATAAAAATAAACACCAAAAGCTAATCTAACAACCCAGTATGCATGTTTTTGAATAGATGAGGCTGAAAACCTGTCCTCTGTGGCTGAATGAGGTTTATGATAATAAGCTTTTCCCCTATTTAATATACGGATAACACATGCTTCTTTGAAAAGAAGTATCATACTGTTGTTATAATGTAAAAGGAATGCAAGACTAAATGCATATTTAAAACACTGAAAAGGGGTAATCTGCTCATTAATACTACACTGATAAAGTTCTGAACTCACTGTGACAATTACCAGGATCCAGGATTTAAAGTTCACATGCCCTTACACTAAGTTATATCCTTGATACTATAATTATTAAACAGGATGCTCAAGTTGTGCAATGACCAAGCCATAACAACACATCTCATGTTTTTATACTTTTTTTGGTGTAAAATACAGTGTGCTGGGATTTTTTTGGTGAGCAGTTATTCTTATGGTTGCATATTATTTTAAAAAATAGTTTTTGTAGTTTGGGTATTTGTAATGAGAAGAATATTGATCTAAATTGAACGAATTATGGTGAAAAATGCTCTCAAATTAGAGAAGCTACACTTACTTGGTACTGGGTTCTCTAGGATTATCACCTGTATCAGTGAATGCATTCAGAGTCTTTAATCTTGCTATTTTATCTCCCACAAAACCAGAGGCTTAGAACACAGAAATCACTGAAATAACATCTTTCCATTTGCATTTTTTTCTTGTCCATTTTTATTCTGCTTGAGTTAACACCACTGGTCCAAATTCCTCTTCATTCCCACCAAGAGATATTTACACAGATCCATTACAACCTCTCCCACACATTATATTTTGTGAAGATAGCTTTCTATATAAAGCGAAAAGATGCTTCTCTTTTCGGAAATGCTGTAGCTGCTAGTCAGAATTCTGAAACAAAGGTGATCTCAACACCCTACAGAAATAGATTCTCACCAAGTTCTCTTGTAACAGATTTTATTCTGCCCCTCCCTACAAAAAAAGCAAGTGATGAAAATTATCTGAAGAAAAAACCTGCATTTTCTCACATCCACATCACAACAGTTGGTTAGTTATGGGGTATCAATTATTACAGATTTTTCCCACCTTTTTAATTTTTGCAGCTGAGAAGATTCCCAGCTATGACAATAAGGATGATCCTCTAATCATTCAAGACTAAACCACAGCTTATTAAATTTAACTCCATTTCAATTTTTCCAGTATGTAAAACTGATCCTGCTTAATACTGACGGCGCCTTCAGCACACGGCACCACCAGTCAGCTTGGATACGAATCCACTAATTCTAAAACACAGCATTACTGTTTCAACTACTGATGAACATGAAGTAAAACCATTTGACAAGCACACTGTAAAAGAAAAATGGCAACTAGTGTCTTACCTTGTTCTAAGAGCCACCCAAGCAGCATCAATGTCAGCATACAGATTCTTCTCTGTTGGCTTCCCAGAACTTGCACCATATCCAGAATAATCATAGGAGAATATGTTGCAATTAATCCGTGAACCCAGTCCTATATAAAAGCTGCTCATCTGACCCAGGTCAACAGCATTTCCATGTGAGAAGAGCAAAGTGTACTTGGCGTTAGGTGAGCAACGCACAAACATACAGGCAATCCTGTTGCCTTTACATGTTCTAGTCATGAAGCACTCAATGGCATCTTTTTCTCTAGAAGAATATTGCCAGTCTGCTCGCTCTGAGAGATGTAAAGTCCAGTGACTACCACTCTCATCACCCATCAGCGTGTATGTGGGATCAGGAGGTAAGAATGCCAGCTTGGAGGCAATTTTCCCTGGGCATGGCGGACAACAGAAGAGGCAACACAGTTCACTAAAGGAAAGATTATTCATCTTCTAGTCTGAAATGGGAAGAGAGAATGCCATCAGTTTCCAGATACAATCTGACACTAAAAAAATCGCAACGTAATAAAAAATGTAAACATAACGTCTCTAGAAAATAACTCATAACTTTTGAACATTTCACAAAATAAAGACTTAAATACATATATGTGTATTTCCGTATAATATCTAATTTGATATTTTTAGTTACTTCACAATAAGTATATTATTAAAGAGGAGTAATAACTCTAAAGCCCTGCCAGATATCAAACGTAAAACATGATTACCTAGGGAAAAAACGAGCATGAGTTTTGGAGTTTCTTTGGAGGAAATGAAGTTCCTCATCTCCAGACATTAAGAAAAGTGTTCTTCCCGTTGGCAAATACATATGTGATAAAGAACAACTAAGGTATGTTGCAGAGTTGCAGCATACTAAGGTTATGCAGATTTCTGCAGCTAAAAATCGCTACAGCATTTCCTAAATACAAAGAACATGTATTGTAATCACGAGGCATGGGCTCCTGCAAGCACTATCAGAAGTATGAAAGGTGCATGAAGGTCAAAACTTAGAAGACAAAACGAGGTGATGCTTCTGGCTTAGCAAACACTGTAGAGCTTTGATACACTAAAATGTAGCCATAAACTTATCTTTGGTCCTCATACTTGCTGACATCAATGTTTCCAAAACCTTCAAAGAAATTCTTAGCTGTATTGCACAAAGGAATTGGAATTTTATTAATGACACAATTGGGGTTTTTTTTCATGTTTTAAGAAACACATCCCAAACTAAATGCTCTGTCACAGATATTTGTTAAAGCAATGTAATTTGTAGTACCAATTCAAAGCATTGGTTTTAACAGTGTGTGGAGGGGAGAGGGAAAAAAACCTAAACACACCTACACCTAAAGCAAGCTAGGTAAAGCCACAGTTGCCCTTAGAGTAGACACTGTGTTCTCTTAACTTAGAGGAAGGAAAAAGGAGGTGGGGGAAATCCTTTGTTGCGGCAATACTTTTTCTCAGAGATAAGAAGAGCAATAAAATTTGACAAGTACCATGCTGGAAACCAGCACACCAAAGATAAGCATTTACACTACTTTGCTTGTGTTAAGGCATCTGACACTTCATCTCAACTTAAACAACTTTTTCATACCAAATCTATCTACAGGTCCCAAGTTCATCTCCTGACAGTTCCCTGTGAACATAAATACTTACAGTTTCGCATATTTTGACTCAAGCTACAAAACAAGCAGATTTCAGTTGTCTATAGTACTATGCTGTTCCAGAAGTATTTGGGTCATCCAACAAAATCTTACTGCTAACTATGATACTTAACAATATTAGATATTTTGTCCTTAAATTTGCACAGAAGCATAGTATTAATGCATAAATTTATTTTTAAAAAAGCTTCAAGGACACTGCTGCAAAAACACTTTAACGTATATCACAGAACAACTATCTGTATTTTGGATGTGTGAATGGTCTCTTCCTGGTGGTACAGTATGAATGCATATTGCATACATGGACCATACTTTTCAAGCAGCATAAACAGGCACAGTGAAACATTCTGACAAACAGCACGAGCATTCTTGGAATACTACAAAAAAAGAGGGCACAAAGAAAGGGGCTGCTGCAGCTAAGTTTTCACCCCAGATCTCTAGCTTTCTTCAAAACAGAGGGAAACCACTGATGCTTAGACATGGGAGATCAACATTACCAGTTTAGAGCATACGGCAGGAAGTACTGATCAGCTCTCATAAGAAGGTAGATAGGTTCTTAAAGAAGATCTTGAATAAAAGACCATATTCCTGCCATCTGAAGTAACAATAATCTTGTGTATCAGCACAATTAGTCACTCAAATTTGGAATAACTCATCCCCATCGGATGAGATTAAGTGAACATTAAGTTTCAGTTATACCCACAAGTCAGGATAAGTGGAAGGAGTCTATGCAGGAAGTCTTAAGTATTAGCAAAAGGTTTGGACTGTCTTTATAAAGTAAAAATCCTATTGTTTTGGGGGTGGTGTCTATTTGTTCCTTCCTTACTTCTCTTATAGTTATGAGCACCAAAGAAGAAACTTCTTTCACTTCTACTTAGTAAGTTCATGTTCACAGTCCAGAGATGCTCCTGTGATGCCTCAACATGCTTTTTTTCCAAGTACTTATGACTCAATACTCAAAACAACTTCTATTTCTATCAGAAACTATTAAATGGATCTGTTTGGAGTGAGTTTTCCCACCTTTACAGAAACACTGAGGGCAAAGTTAGCTATTATACTTTATTCTAAGGGGGTGACTATTTTTTTTTGTGAAAAATTTAAAAGAATATGTACCTCCAAAAGCAAGATATAGTTTGTTCTGCCCAGGAACAGCAGATTGTACTCTATACCAGTATACAACGATAGGTACAGAATTTCTTACTTCTTCCCAATCCAATTGTCAGAAAGAATTAGAACAGGAGTTTACATTATTTGTAGGTATAAACAACCCAGCAACACTACAAATATGATTGCACTCAGAAAATACTTGCTATTTGTCAAAGTAATTTTCAGAAGACTGGAAACTGGCCTGTGGGATTCACGCACAGGGTAGTACAGCAGTAAACCACAGTGAATCAGCTGATGTGGTGGTACTGCCCCCCAAGATAGCTTAAATGTGCTAAAAATGAGCTGTCCCTAGATATGGCGAATGACATACTGAAGACCACAGATGAGGTATTATTTCTCCCTTATGCTAGACTAATGCAGGCTTTATATATTGATCTTTTAATCCAATGGGAAATACGCCTACTGAAACTAAAGATTCTGATTCCAGAGTCATTCTCCAACTACATCATGGCTAACAACAACTCTTTTTCTCTAAAACAAATACATGCTACCTTCTTCACTCAGAAGACTCAAGAAAAACAGCAGGTCACTAACTGAACCAATTTGACACAAAACACCTACTGAACTTCCACAAGAGAATAGTTCCAACTAAATGTAAACAATGTTTCTATTATACTGGAACTGGTTTGTCATTCACTGTGATGCATTGTATTCACATGAGTGTGTGAATAGGCTGGATGTGTGCTTTGTCTGGATTTTTAGAGAAGCTGAGGTAAAAACAACTCTGATCACAGATTACCTTAAGCATATAGCTCAGCAAGTACAGATGAGTAACTTTAATGGGACTCATTTGACTAAGATATGTTGTGAATACCTAAGGTATAGTCTAACACCTTCTGAGCATGTATGATGTAAATCCCTGTGCTCATCACAGCATCATCAGATTCCGAGATCAACACATCCCAACAACACAACTATTTTACCTTCTATTTGACATTTCAGCAGTAACAAAAATGCCAGTGCTGTTCTGCTAACACAGTTCCCACAGCTGGTAAAATATACTAACAACAAAAACAATACAATAAAGAAATACACATCCCTTTTAAAATTATACTGTATTTTTCATAGTAATTAAGTACAAAAATTCTGTGAAAGAAACTGCAGAAAATTCTTCTATTGCAGCAATAGATGCTAAGAAATAAAACAGATCCAACTTGTATTACTTACCCCTTCTAGGATAGCTTTTAAAAGGAAGGCCAGAGCATTTTATCAATTTTATCTCTAACTCTTTTATGAATAAAGATTTAACATATAAAACTACAAATGTAAAACTGCCCACAGGCAGTGATTTCAATTCATTCTTTGGCAATTAGCCTTCTCATAAAGGCTGACAGAAGGGGGAAAATATCTATTTAATCTCAAAGAACACCTCAAGTATTTATCTTGTGATTCCTAAGATAACACAAATGTAGTTTTTTCATATAAGCAATTATTTCTGTCCTCCTATCTCTGTACATCATAAGAAAGTGGAACCTACTATTCACATCTTTGAGTACTTCACTATGTATTAGCCTCAAATTCAGCCCAACCCTTGCAAACACTTATCTAGAAATCTTATGTTTACATTAAATATAAATTATTCTAATTGTATATTTAAATTAAATTGCCTATTTAATACAAACTATTCACAAGAACAAAGTCAAATGCATAAATATAGCTGCTGGTTTGCAACTTTAAGTGTTGTTCAAACCATAATGGGCAAGATATTAAAATTGTTGGGGTTCTTTTGTTGGGTTGCTATTTGTGTCTATTTTGGTTGTGAGTTTGTTGTTTGATTGGGGTTTTTTTTTTTGTCTTTACTGCTCATTACACACTGCTGAAACAAGAAATTCTAAAGCATTTTCCCTCACACTTTCATTGAGCACAATACAATGAAAATTTGAGTTCAAGCCACTACTGAAGTACACATATTTATTTCAACCTGTGTTGTATTAAAAATGGAACAGAAGAGTATGAAGATCCTTTAACTAGTTCAACAGTTAAAGCAACAAAACGTTTAGTGAAAACAAAATTATTAGTGTCTGATTAAGCTCCACATAAAAGGATTAAGAGAATATTAAGAAAGAATACACAGTAAGTCCGGAAAATAACACAAAGGAAGTCTACTCAATTATGAAAAAGATATACTACGAAATACTGGGAAGTAACTATTTAAGGTAGTTTTCAAAGAACAAAGTATGCTACTTGAAAACAGAGAAGCCCGATGGAACCAAAATTTCATTTTCATTCATTTGATTCTAAAAAAATGAACATCACTGCTAGTCCCACAAATTCTAGCTATCTTAACTTATATAGAGAGACATTATTTATCCTCTTCTGGTTACTTTGTATATATCAAAACCTAACGCCACAGTTGAAAAAAGAAAGGGAATACACGAAACACGAACTGAAAAATCCAGACATTCCTTATCACCTGAAGAATAAACTAAACCTCCGAAGGTTCCAGATAGACAACTGCGGGATTTAGTCGATTACATAATGCCTTGCATGCTCCAAGCAAGACTGCACCCCGGATCTGCTCTGCTAAAACCATCCGCCGGCTGACCGGCGCTGAAGCCTCGCTGTGCTTCAGCTGCCTCAGCCCGGTGTCTCAGCGCGCCGGCCAGCCGGCCACCAACAGGGAGCTCCGCCCTCAACACCACTCTCCGTTCAGGTGGTTCTACTCTGACTTCCGCAGTCATGAACTTTCCTAGTTAATTACTGACCAAATACTTTAAATTTTTATAGTAATAATACCTGAGAGCAATGTTGAGGCCGACGTCACTCCCACCCTCAACAGCAGAAGCTGAAGGAACAGATTTAACCAGGCTGGCGGGAGCTAAATTAACTCCTCAGGTGTCCGCATCTGAAAAGGGTTCCGCCGAAGTCCTCAGGAGTGACTCAAAGGCACTGTTTGGAGCCGCGAAAAGCCAGACTTTAACAAGAGTGTCACAAGTCAAGGGCGCCCGTTTCCAACAAACGAGTCCAGGGCAAGACCACGGAGACGGGAGCGCCGGGGCAGATCACCCACAGCACCCGGGCACCCTGAGGCAGGCGACACCCCCAGAGACTCCTGAGCCCAGAAACACAGGGACGCGGGCAGGAGGGTGGTCGGGGCCGGCAGCTCCCCTCCCGGTTCGTGCCAGAAATCGAAGCCGCGCCTCCCGCCTCTCTGAGGAAACGCCGGTGGCTGCCGCGGGCCTTTCCGCTCGCCCCAGGGGCCGTCACACGCCTGCGCCAGGCGGCGCGGACGGGCCGTGGGTCCGAGTGGGGGAAGAGACACGGACGGACCTGCGAGGAGGAGACAACTCGCCCACACACCGTCCATCCTCACAACGCCGGAGGAGGACAGCTCCTACCTGCACCTGGCGCTCCGCTCGGCGGTTCCGCGCTCTCCCGGCTGCCGGGTCGGCGGGGTGTGGGGGTGCCAGCTGTGCTGAGTAACGGCGCGGCGGGAGGCGGCCGTCAGCACCGCAGCCCCGGCCGGAGAACGCGCGGCCCTGGCACCGCTGAACCCGCCCCGCGCATCCTCCAGAACGACGCCGGCCTCGCCTCGGCCGCAGACTGCACCGGCGCGGCGGCCGGGGGCGGCCGGGG
>VWPU01008404.1:0-61365 GCA_013398955.1 Callaeas wilsoni
GGGGAGGGGGCACCCCCGCCCGCCCTGCGCGCCTGGCTCCGCTCCCTCCGTCTCTCCCCTTGTGCTTTTTCCTTAATTTTCTTTTATTTTCCCTCTTTTCCCCCATCTATTTATTCTCCATTTTGTTTTGTTTTGGCGTTCCTTCCTGGTTTTTTTGTTTTGTTTTGTTTTTGTTTTTCCTCTTTTTTCCATTCTTCCCTTCTCTCCCCTCCCCGGACGAACGCGAAATTCCAGGTGGCCGCCCCCGTCCCGGTCCCGGCGGAGGTGGAGGGGAGCGGGCAGGCGGCAGCGGAGGGGTGCGGAGCTCGCAGCCCCCAGCCCCACACCGGGCACTGCCCGCCCCTCCCGGGATGCAGGTAGGACGGGGAGGCGGAATCTGGGAATGGGGGGAGTTGGGGGAGGCTCTCTGGAGACGTGGGAGGCAAAGCAAACCGATGCCCCCCGCCCCCAACGCATCTCCCCCGGTTTGGGGGGCTGCCAAGGTGTGGGGGGTAGGGGACATTCACCCCTTCAGTGCCAACTCAGCACTCGACTTTGCACCCACAGACTGGGCACAGGCCCTGTTGGACCCCCATCCCTACCTGCTGGGACCCCTCGAATCCCTTTTTTTTTCCCACAATAAACCCCCCCGTGCTCCCCATCCCCAGCCGGGGGGTGCTGCTGTGCATCCCTTCCGCCCGCTGTTTTTAACGTGCTTACTACACGTTTTCAGGGTGTTTTTGGAGCTATATTTAAAGCGTGCAGTCAGTGACTGGATTTAGAAATCCAGGCATAAATCACATTAAAACACGGACGGCGATGATCCCAACGCGTCGGCAAAGCTTTGCCCTGGTTTCATTCCTTCCTCCCCATCTTAAAAGCAGAACCGAGTCTGACAGCGGGGTCCCATCCTCCCCCCAAATAAAATCCTGTAGGGACAGAGGTGGGCTTTGAAGGCAAGGGGGGCCCTGCTGGGGTTTATTCCAATGCATCCATGGCGATTTATTTATCCATGGGGGGCTTGGATAATTCCAAAGCCTGAGGTCCCTCCCCAGCCCCTATCCCTGCAATGAGGGAGCTGCCATCCATAGGGAATGGGCTGTGGAGTGGGGGGTCCCAGTGGGGAGATCCCCAGGGAAACGGTTTGGGAACTGAGCGAAGAATTTCTGATTAATGACCAGAACAGCTCGGGATTTCGGTTTTCTCCATAAATCCTGGCTGATTATAACCCTTGTGCTCAGCCTGGCAGCGGGCTTTGCATGGAGGGGGGAGCCCAAGAAATAACCCCCCTCCAGGGGCTGTACCCAGTGCCTGGCAGCAGCTGGAGCCTGCAGCATCCTCACCATCCCAGCCAGGAGCAGGGAAGAAGGGAGAGGGGTGCACAGGGATGTGGTTGGAGCCCTCCCCCCAGTTCACAGGCGTTCTGATCCCGCAGCTCTGGGGTTTGTAAAGCCAAACGTGTCCCACACCAGTCTGGTTTTGAGCCCAAATAAAGACTGATGGATTTTTTTTCTTGCCTGGCACAGAGGGGTGGGTATTTATGCACAATCCCTCCCTGTTTTCCTGCTCTGCCCCCTGTGCATTCACTTCCCCCCCAGATCCCGAGCTGGGACCCCCAGTGCCAGGACCTGCCCCGTGCTGGGTGCCCTTTGCTTTCCACAGCCTCCACCAAGCCCCTGGTGCAGGGCTTTTGTCACAGCTAGACTGGCTCTTGGATACATCAGGCTGGATTTATTTTTTCTTCCCTTTTACCCAATAATAAGCTTTTTTCATCCAAGATCAGGGGGAAAAAATAGGCAGGGAGGAGGGCTGACAGGCACAACCCATAGAGCGCTTTGAGAGGAGCACCAACCCCAAAGCTGTAATTACTGCCTGCATTTTTGGCTACGGATCAGCTGCTAAATTGGTCGTAAGGCACGGAAACGGCAGTTACACCTTTCAGCGGAAAAAATGTGGTTTAGTGGAGAAACGTGCATGGGAAACCTCCCCAAAACTGCAGTCCCCATGCAACACCCCGCTATTACAGGTTCTGCATTTGTGAGTTTAAAACAATCCTCCATCCAGGTGACCTGAGCTCAGAATAACAAGACCTTCTACATCAACAGAGTAAATTGGGGATTTTTCCCTTGATCTGTCAGTTAAATCAAAAATACCTCCTGGATGCAGGACACGAGCAAGAGAGAGGCAGGAGCATGTGCTATTTTGAGGTTCGATATAAAATAGATACCCTTGGCTTCAGCAGTTCTCCGTAGCCCAGCCCACAGGAGCTGCAGGTACTTTCGTATGCATACAAAACATTTTAAAATGGAAAATATTCACAGCTGCTCTCGCTGTTTTGACAGGGGGGATGGAATCGCAGGGCATGTTAAGGAGATATTAAAAGCTGTGGTTTGAAGCTCCTAAAGCATTTACTCAGCGGGAGAGCCAGAGAAAGAAGTTTAGAAGTTAACTGCATACTTGTGTGCCTTTGCTCTGTCCTTCTTAAAATTCACCTCTCCTATCTGCTTCTAATTTAAACAAGCAGAGCCCTCCAGGAACTGGAAAATCCAGATTTGCAGCATCTCCCAGGGAGAGATGATTTCCTACGTGCCCCCCCAGCGCGAGGGTCCTGCTGAAGGTTAAACTCATGAGTGCCTTTGATTTTGCACCAAGTTAATCTCCCCACAAAATAAAAGACTGGGGAAATGCTGGTGAAAACTGCGCTGGTGTTGCTGGACAGTCCCCGGCTTGGTCCCATCCCTCTTCCAGAGCCAGACGTGGATTCCACCACCACTGCCAGCATTGAATGCTCATCCCCACACCGTGCCCTGGCCTGCTTCAGCTTCCCTGCCCGAAAACAGGGTAAACCCATCCGCCTCCCCAGGGTACATTACGGTGGCTTAAAATTAACACTCACAAACGTATTTTCAAATCCCTTCATGAAAGGCATGAGAAGCACTGAGTGTTAGCAGAATAGATCCTTCACCTCTTAACAGCTGTTAATTGCCATTAAAACCTGCACAGCTTTATTGGAGCAGCATCCGAGCTTCCGTGTGGTGCTCTCCTGCACGTGCCGGCTGCCGCGACGAGGTGTGGTGGATAAATCCTGTCTCGCTGGTGCTTATCTTGCACTTTGGGGCCCTTTGTAGGGTTTCCTGGTGCCAGGTTTTTTCCTTCGCCGTCCCGTGAGTCGTTGCACCGGTTGCAAGAAGCTCAGCACACCTTCCCTTGACTCACAGCAGGAAAGAAGACGGGATGCAAGACTTGTTCCCAAAAATACCCCGAGGAAGCAAGTAGGAACCTGCCCTCGAGGAACGGGGTCCCTGAGGCTGAATCCAGCCTGCAGCTGCCAGCAAAAGCACGTGCTGGGTGTCACAGGGATGGGAATAGCCCTCTGTGAGCAATGTGGAGTAAATCCAAGTCATCAACAGGCAGGGCTGGGGAATGGCTGCCAGCACTGCCTCCCCCATCCGCCGCGCTGGGGGTCCCTTCCCTGCTGCCTTTGAGGTTCATTGACCCTTCATGGCATCCCCCCCATCACCCTGCAGCCCAGATCTAACTGGAGAAGCCAAGTGTCAGGCAGGGGAGAAACCCTTGGGAAAACGTTGTGGCTGGAGTTTTCCCACTGTCCCTGAAGCCGCTGGCTCCTCAGAACCCTCCCAGGTGCTTTGTGCACTCCCAAAAATCCAGACCCGCCAGGGAGTGCCCTGTGCCACCAAACTGCTGCTGCTAAAACACGTGAGGTGGGTTCAGCAGGGCAAGAGGGGAAGAAGTCTCTGTGATTCCGAGCATCTTGTTAGACCTCAGGGTTTCTTCTCCCCCTGGGTCCCAGCACAAGGAGGGGGTGTCCAGGGCTGGCTCCCAGGGCTATCCCATCTCTTTTCCCATCACCCAGCCCTCTGCATGGGGGAAGGGGCGGTTGGACAAGACGAGCCCTTTCTGCTCCACAAAGCTCGTCAGCCAGCGGCACTGGGCTTATAATTATTATTTCCTTAAAGACGAGCCGAGCAGCTCTAGACAAAAAAGTCCCCTCTTGTCGGAGCTGGAATTTGATGTCCTAACGACTGTTTTTGTACCGCGCCTGTTAGAGGAAAGAGCTCGGCAGGAGGGGGAAAGAGAGATTTAATTATAGAGCTGCATTGTGATTTTGCACACATAGCTGGCTGTTGTAATCAGGTTACAAGTGTATCTGATTTTCTTCCCTCCCCTCCCTCTTCCTCCGCTTTCTCTTTCTTTTTTTTTTTTTTCCCCCTCCCCCTTTTTCCTTTCGGTGGTCCAAATTAGTTGCTTATGTTTGGGTGTTGCAGAGAGGAGCTGTTATTTGCCTTCGCTGAAGATCTTGATCAAGGGAGCAGTGTTTCCGAAGAACCTCGGCAGCTCTTTGCCGAAGGAAGGCAAAGGTTCCCAGCTCCAGCAGAAACTCGGGGGGCCGTGCCGGGCACTCGTGTCCCACCATCCCGGGGATCCCTTCCCACCACCAAAATAGGGGGAGACACCTATATATAGCTATATACACACACACACATATATCTGCCTCCCCCATGCTCCCCACCAAATTCCTTCACATCCAGGATTCCCTCAATAAATTGATGCACTTGAAGAAGAGGAGGAGCCCTATTTACCTTACCTGTGGCAGAAGGGAAAGAGAGGAGACAAGAAAGAACCTTTTTAAAAGAAACCCAATATTTTCCCTATCTGAGGCAAGTGATGCCGCGCTGGGATTGGGGGCTGTTGTTGGGTTCATTTAGGAATCCATTGTTGTCCATGTGAATTCTTTTTTACATTTCAAATAACAGGATTATTTCCCCAGGGGGTAATATCCTGTAATTTGAACACAATAATGGGAATAAATTACTTACTTAGAACTAATAACGACAGTCTGATTCCAATATATATAGGAACTGTAACAGCTTTGGTTAGTTAAAGTGTAATTGTGTCGACGGATGACATTTTCTTTCAAAGGAATCTGAATGACTTTTAATTAAATTTGCTGGGGGTGGGGAAGAGAGGGAGAGATACTCTGGGAGATCTCGGCTGCTGAGGCTGCAGCTGGTCCCAGCCTTGGTGCCCCAAGTCCAGCTTTGCCCCAAGCTGGGTGTCAATCCACGGTTGTGGAGTTTAAAGAACAGGCACAGAACAGAGGAGAAGGAAACCAGCACCAAACCCCCACAGCCCAGGGGTGGTGGGATGGAGGGGGTGGGCAGGATGGAGAGGACGGTGAGGCTGAAGGGATAAGAGGGGACAGAAGGATGGAGCCCAGCCCATTTCCCAAGCTCCAGCCTGGCAGAGGGCAGGGCAGTGCCCATATCCTGCCCTGGGACACCACGGAATCGCCTCTACCTGTGCTGAGAAACGGACGAGCCGATGGAGAGCCAGGCAGGGCGGCTCTGCTGCTCACACTGCAGTCACGGAATCCCACAATGGCTCCTGTTGAAAGGAATCTGAAAGACCATCTTGTTCCACCCCTTGCCATGGGCAAGGACACCTTCCACTCTCCCAGGTTGCTCCAAGCCCCATCCAGCCTGGCCTTGGACGCTTCCAGGGATGGGGCAGCCACAGCTTCTCTGGGCAACCTGTGCCAGGGCCTCACCACCCTCACAGGGAAGAATTTCTTCCTTATAGTCAATCTAACTCTGCTCTCTTTCAGTGTGAAGCCATTCCCCCTTGTCCTGGCACTCCAGGCCCTTGCCCAAAGTCCCTCTCCAGCTCTCTTGGAGCCCCTTTAGGCACTGGAAGGGGCTCTAAGGTCTCCCTGGAGCCTTCTCCTCTCCAAGCTGAACACCCCCAACCCAATATTGTTACCTCAGCCCAAGGGTTCTTCGGGGAAGGCAGCTCTGACAAGGAGGATCTGCAGCAGCAGTTGTGCATCCCAGCTCCTCGCCCTCACCCCAAAACTCCCCTGCAAGCCCCGGGCTCTGCACGTCTCCTCACCGCTGCCTTCAGTGCCAACCGCTCCTCAGGTTTATTTCTGAATCAGCAGCACGCGAGGTTCCTTTCAGAGGCAGAAAAAAAAAAGCTGCAGTGTGCAGAAAGCCAAGTTCCTGCCCCGAAATAATCTTGGAGAGGAGCAGCGTGCTGCTGCCAGCGGCTCCGGCCTCCTCCAGGACTCATTTTCCTCTGTTTATCTTGAAAATATTTCTGCGCTGAGGTCCCACCCCGCGCGGCGGAGCCCTGTGAGGCCGCCTTCAGCCTGACACACGGCCTCTTGTTTATCCACAGCGAGTTTTACAAATAGCTTATTAAGCCCAGAGGTCTGTTTGCTGGAGGAAAACCTCACGGAGCAGCTCCTGCAGCCCCCCCTCCCGAGGCTCCTGCCAGCTGTGCCCCCTCCCAAAACCCCTCTGATGTGCATCGAGGGGCTCAGGCCTCTGTGGCTGCAGGCATCAGTGTCTGCCGGGTTTGGGAATCGCTCCTGCTTTGATAAAATAACCAGTGTGCTGCTGACGGGTCTCCCACCACTCTCACCCTCTCCCTGTTCCCAGGGCTGATGTCCCAACTGGGATTTTGGCATGGCACAGGGATGCTGTGGCACTGCCAGCTCTGGTTCGTGTGATCCCACAGTGGAGTTGCTGGGAAGTTTTTGCCTTTTGCAAGATCCCTCCCTGCAAGGGCTGCTGGTTTTGGGGGCATTGTGGAGGTTTGGGTTGCGAGAAGCATACTTTGGGGGTTGCTAAAAACATGTCCAAAGCCATGAGAGGACAGTTGGATGCTGTGTAAGGTGGTCCTGGCAGGAGCCCAGTGGGACCGTGCCTCAGATTCCGTCCCGTGCCTCTGCTGCCCACCTGGCCATGGGATCCCCAGGAGGGAGCCGGGATTGGGGATTTCAGCCCACACCAAGCAGTGTCAGGGATGTTCCACTGTGCTCGAGCCCGACCATGGCCACCTCTCTGACCACGGGGACCATCAAACCCGTGCCCAAGCACCTCTGTCCCTGCTGCCACGAGTGTCCTGAGCAGGAGCCTGGCTGTGCCCAATCCCCAGCATCCCAGCCCCACCTTGGGATGCCCATCCTGAGCGTGCCTTCCCCAAGATGCCCTAAAGCATCGCTCCCAGAGCGCACAGCCAGGCAGAGCCCCGTAACACAGCAACATTCATAGCCCAGCTGAGGAGATTGAGTTACCTGCCCCTGGAAGAATAAAGGAGGCATTCAGCCATTTTTTTAAAGTCTTTTCCCCTGCCAAGGCCAGACACCACGGTGACGGTGGTGCACAGAGGCAGGGAAACACGAGCCCTCTCCTCTCCCTCCGAGAGTGACCCCGATCTGCCCCACGTCCCCCGCTTCTCCGACCCTTTAACACCCAGGGAAGCACATGCTTTGCTCACCCGTCAAGAGCTCCCTTATCTTTTAATAAAACCTTTAAGAGCAGAAGTCAGGCAATGCCGGCACAAAGGCAGCTCAGCCTCCTCCCGGGACATTAATCATTTTCTTTGACACGTTTTGCTAATTAGCCAAAGCGTTTGCCTCGACAGGGGAGAAATCGGGGCCTGGGAAAAAAAAAAAAAGAAAAAAAACATTAGAAGAAGGGGGAGAGGTGGAAAGGGAGGAAGAACTGGGAGAAGAAGGAGCTGACATCACCCCTGTGTGATCTGACATCCCTGGGCATCACCTTTCTGGAAGCAAACCCAGTCCCAAGCCCATCCCAAGGATTTTGGAGCACCGTGAGCTGCAATACACATTTTACCCTTCCCATCCCACTCCTGGTTACCCCGATAGCGCAGATTGCAGCCATGAAGGGTTATTTGAAACACGCTGTTTGGAGGTTTAATTCATGACTTTATCTTTTACACGGCTGTTAATCCTCGGGACACATGTTTCCTATCAGCCCTTGATATTTAACATACAATAAGTGTCTTATTAAATCCCAGGGACTGGCTCCATGCAAACCTCTCCCCCCAGGACCTGTCCTGAGGACATCCCAGAGGCAGATGGGGGACCCTGGCTTGGGCACAGATTTTGGGTGTAGGATGTGTTATAACCAACAGGGAGATAAATAGAGTGGAGTGAAGGCTCCTCTGCACAGGAATTCAGCCTTTAAACTGGCTGAGCAGCCACCACTCCCACACACGGGGAAACTCCTCACAATTTGAAAAAATGTGTTAGTTTTAAGGGTTTTCTGGCAGTACTGTGGTGGCCAGTGAGCCCATCTCAGGCAGGACTAGCTACTGCCTCAGCATGACTTCTTTTTCTGAGTCCGACTCAGTTTCCATAGGACCTGATGTTTTCTGGGGAAGAGATACCATAGAGAGAGCAACTCGCAGTGAATTCCCTCTAATCCACGGCATTCAAAATAGAAAATCCCAAGGAGAAAGCATCACCTGCTCATGCCTCCCTCCAGCCCAGCATGGCAAAGTACTGGCTCCTGTCCCATCCCTGAACATCAGCTCTCCATCCCAAATCCTTAGGGAAGGGCAAGGCAGAAAAACACACGGCACAATCCCCTGTTCTCCACAAAACCAAGTGTAAGAACAACAAAATTGGGTGATACATCCCCCCCACATGATGCAAGGACACCCCCCCGCCCACAGCAACGGTCCCATCCGCATCCATGGGTACAAGGGAGCGGGAGCAGCATCCCAGAGCCACGTCAGTCCTCTGGGGAGTGTTAAAAAAATAAATCACAGCTCTTTGCTCCTCTCCAGCACAAGTTTCTCATTGCTGCGGGATGACACACACCACCTCCTCCAAAACAAGGGGCTGTATTATTATTCTGTTTCTAATTTGGGGGTTGGAAATGATTTTCCATGCCAGATTCCAAACTAAGCCATTACCCATCCCCTCACCCCCCTCCCAAAAAAATATTGCTGGTATGCTTTCCAGAGAGCAGTGGCATGGTCAGTGCTCTGTGAGGAAAGGGCGAAGGTGTGATACGCAGCACTGAGCACCACAGAACATCCCTCTCAATGCCCATTTTCAAGAAAAAACATTTTAAAAGAGCCAGTTCAGTTAAATACAGAGCTGGCCCAAACTCCTGCTGCAGCCGAGTCTGGGACGGGCCGGTCCCACTGGGAAAGGGCTGCGCTCCATCTCTGCCCTCTGAAGGACCTGGAGAAAAAACGGTGGAAGGGGAGTATTTGGAAAGCACCGTGGTGCTGGGAACTCAGTGGGAATCAGCATCATTCCCATTCTGAGTGTTTTAACCCAAATCTACCAGTGGATCCTGCTTGCTCCCTATGAGGCATCCAGAAGCCAAGCCACACAGCGAGGTCCCACTTCTCCGTGTCCTGCCTGGCCTTGGGGACAGTGGGGACACCCAGGACAAGCCTGGATGAGTCCCCAGCCCCATCACTCCGGGCTGTGCCACAAACCTTGGGGAAAGACTTGGGGGGGCCCCGTGCAGCCAGCGGCACTGGCAGGAGTGCGGAAAGCAACACGCAAAGAGCCGGTGGAAACCCTCCAAGCTTCCAACGCCGTTGTATAAGAGCCGCTCAAAAATACTAATCCCCAAAAAATTCAACCCTGGGAGCGTGACCAGGCCGCCTCCCAGGCAGCCGATGGAGCGTGGCTTGCACAGCCAGCCCTGCACACATCCGGGGGGAAAATGCCTTCAGGTGAGCGAGCTCCGCAGGAAGGTTGGGGTCCCAGATGTTTTCATACGAATGATCCTTTAAAAAAAGACAGGCGAGCGAGGCACGGAGGGCAGGATCACCCGACATGCTGAGCGCCGCTGCAAAACAAGTCGTTTTTCCATGAGTCACCGGTGGAAAGACCAGATCAGGCGTCCCATGGGTGGGCTTGGCCAGAGCCGGCTCCGCATTCCCCCGCGGCCGGGAGGATGCTGCGAGTGCGGCCCCTTCGCTGCGCTGCTCTCAGCTTTCCCGAGGCTGCTTTGGGGTCACGCTGGGGTGGATTCCATGGAATCCCCAACTGCCGAGGGCCTCGGGATGCATCCCGTGGTGTTTAGACGTTTGTACCACGGTGCGGGGTTTTCCCGACCCCCCTTTCCCCAACCACTGACATTCCCCGTGGAGACCAAACGTGTGCCCTTCACCGTGAGCTCGGGGCTGCTTCATTGCTCTGCTGCTGTCCCCCGCACCTCCGTTGTCCCCTAAAATCGTCCAGGATTAAACGACCGAGGGAGGCAGCGGCAGAAATAAAAATCAAGAAAGAAATGGGGAAGGAGCGCTCTGAAACAAACGGGTTTGTTTTACCCGTGGCGGGAAGGGGCGAGAGCGATGACAGGCAGCGCAGGAAGTCCCTGGGATCGTAAATCCCATTGGGAGTGCGTGAAGCCAGAGTGTTTTCTTCCACGGGCTGGGTGGGAGGTTACGGGGAGGGCGGCGGGTGAAGTTTAGGGAATCTGGGGTGGGGTGTTTTGGAGTATAAAAAGGCGGCGATGACGGGGAGGTGAGGCCCGGGGCAGCACCCAGGGCAGGGTGCCGGCGGCAGCCCGGGAAGGGACGGGATCACGTCTTCGGAAGGGCTCGAGCTCCGTCCCGTCGTCATCACCCCCAGGAAAACAGCAACCCTGGCTGTGTTGTGGGTACAGAAACGGCACGTATTTGTTGCTGGCCGGGTTTCCTGGCAGTCTCAGGCAGGATTTGGCTGCGCAGGAATTTGGAAGCTGCCTTAAATCCAGAAAGAAATGAGAAAAGGCTGGGAGCGACTTTCTGAGCAGAGTTCAGCTGCAAATCCCCGCTCGGCAGCGGCTCCGCGCGGGGCCCCGGCCGCGGCCGCCCTGTCCCGACCGGCGGCACCGGGGACGAGGTCGGAGACGCGGCTGCCGGGGATCGCCCCCTCCTCCGTGAGGACATCGAGGAAGGCTCCCCAGCAGCTTCAGCACACCTCCTCCTCCTCCTTCCCAAAAAGCCTCCTTGGCCACAATGCCCCCAGCACCCAACCCTCCTTTCTCAGCTCACCCCTCCGAGATGACCCCAGCGATGGATTGTGCTGCTGTGAAACTCCATAAATCCCCCTCGCCTCCACCCCGGGGCTGCCAGTGGCTGCTCTCTCCCGATGGATGCCATGGAATGACACCAGACTTCACTCTCTTACTGCTCATTTGAGGGGAATCAAGGAGGAAAGTGATGAAAAAGAGGCAAGAGGAGCGGAGTGCTCTAAAAATCAACAGCAAAACTGCAGAGAAATTAAAATTCACCCCAAAGCCTCCTCCGGATGCTCAGGAAGGTGCTTTCCTGCCCCTGTAGCTTTGCGTGGGTGGCTGTCCTCATCCAGGGGTCACTTCATCCCCGCACCCTTCAGGAGTCCAGCTCTGGCTCTTCACATCCCCAGATCCATTTTCGGGGATCTGCCTGCTGCATCCTGGCTCACTGGATTTGTGGGAAACTCAGAGTTTCTTAGGAAAAACAAGCAAAATGCCTGCGGTGTTCCTCAGCTTCCCCAGTGACGTCCTGGGGTGGGGAGGGTCCTGGTGATGGATGGTACCCAACCCTGCATCGCCGAAATCCAGGTTGCACCTTGTCCTGGAGGGCCAAGGAGGAGCAGCCAAGCACTTTCCACCCCAGTGACTTTTTATCTCATTTAGGAGAACGTTTTTAATTAGTGGTGCCATTACCCCGTGCACTTTCTGTGTAAACACAACCTCTCCATGGTGGTTTAAATGAGCTGAACTCAGACACCTTCCTTAAAGCATCCATTGGGAAAAGCAACCGGCCTCGCTGTCCAGTCAGAGGGAAGGGGAAGCCCAGGTCTGGGAGGCAGGATTTCTGCAGGAATAAATATGCTCAAAATATACCCCAAACCCATCAGCTCTGTGTTTCCCAGCTCTCTCCTCATTCAGGGACAGGGATCAACACAGGGACCCCATGCCACAACCCCTCCAAGTCCCTATATTTACCCTAAAGGGATTTTCCTGCCTTTTTTCCCTGGCTCAAGCACCATCCTTTCTTACAGCACCTGGGACATGACAAACATTATTCGACATCCCAGCTAGGGTTTATATATTAATCCTTTAACTCTCAAACTGGAGCTTGCAGGGGGAAAATCAAGTCTGATGGGAATGGAATCTCAGCCACAGCAATCCCAGGTTTTCAAGCATCTAATTTGGCTTCTTGAGCCTCATTTTGGGGAGCAAACAGCTTTTCCATACTGGGCTGTGTCTTGTGCTGCCTCTCCCTGATGAAGAAGCCCTTGAATATCGTGGAAAGGGCTCAGCTTTGCTTTGGTGAAAAGCTGCTTTCTCAAAAAAACTCAAAAACAAGCTTCTGTAGGAAAAATAGATAGTTTTGGATGACTAGGGGTGCTCATCATGGATTCAGGGCTGAATTTGGACCCCCAGTGTGCCCATCAGGCCCCCAAAAAAGCCATTTTTTTCTCATTGCTAAGAACTCCCTGCAAAGAGGGGAGGGAAGAAAATTCCCTTTGTGCCCTCACTTATGCAGAGACAAGGCAATGTCGTTAAACTAAACCAAACAAACGAATCCAGAGGCAAAGAGAAAAATCACATTATCCCCAATCATAAATCCTGGAGAGGGGTATTTACAGGCTGAATTGCCAAGTGCATTGGAACTGCAGAGCATCCGAAGAGCAGATAGCCATAAAGGCAGACAACGGCCCTGGAAAAATGCTTTGATTAGGATCTGGGCAGCATTCAGCCCAGATGTTCATTTGTCAATGGAAGAGGGATGGGGGGGAGGTGAGAAAGGCTTTAAATTAATCTTTACAACTAGAAAGGAGCTTGTAATACACACCATATGGGGAGCAACGTCCTTGGAGCCCCCTCTCCTCCCCCCAGCCCGGTGTGCTCGGAGCCAGGCTGGGACCCTCCGGCCGGAGCGTGTCCTCCCTGTTCCCCTCCCCGTGCACCAAACACCCTGTGAGCCCAAACCCCTTCCACATGTGCTTTTTTTTTTTACCGTGAACAAAACAAACTGCAATTCCTCTAGTAACACCAGATCTCTTTTATTATTTCCCCCCGCTACTCCAGACCCCGATACCTGCTCCCCTCTCCCTCCAATATCCACATGTGGGGGTTTTTTTTAACCCTTCCAAGCTGCCAGCAGTGGTGGGGGGGAAGGGGGGGCTCTGTGTGGAGAGGAGGGACGAGGCTGTTTATTAAACGCCAACCATTCAAATTAATTCCCCTAATGGACTCACCGACATCATGGTGTGCATTTAAATGAACGCTTTTGTCATATTTCATAGCCAACCTGCAGCTCTCTGCAGAGCAAACCTGCTGGAAAGCTGGGAACAGCAGCAATGACAGGGACAAACCTACGGAGAGATAAATAAGAATGAAATACAAATCCCAAATGCAGCGTGGAAGGGGGTGGGGAAAGAGAGCCCAGGAAGCCCTTGGAAATTTGGATGTGCAAGTGGGACCCCAGGCAGGGCAGAAGGAGCTGTGTGATGGCAGTGGGAGATGCTTTTCCACACGGGAGGAGGAAAAATTCTCTCGCTGCTGGGGCAGGAGGCACCAGAGAACCTTTGGCTGGGATAGAGAACCCTTGCCCAGGCCAGCACAAAGCCACTGCTTCCCAGCTGGAATCTGGGCTGTGTTTGCTCCACTGAAGCGCTGGGGAGCCCCACCACAGCCAGGACCAGCCCCAGCACCCCCAGCAAGGAAGGAAACCCCCTCCATCCCGCATCCCCCTGGACCACCAAATGTGGGGATGAGGGTGGAGGTGCCTGGCCAGCATCCCTCCTCACGCTGAAACCCAGCCCCTCCTGGCAAGCTGTGACCGCAGAGCCGGACGTCCCAGCTCCTGGCAGAGCATCCCTGCTGCTCCTGAGTAAACAGCTCTTCCCCCCAGCACCCTGGGACAGCCACAGGTTACTCACCTTGGCTTTGGCTTCAAGAGCTCCTGGTCCTTTCATCAGCCTGATGAAAAATTGGTCTGTGCACACACAACCCTCATGTGCTGCAAGCACCAGATATGTCCTGCTCATCTCATTCCTTCATTCCTTCTCTTCCCTCAACTTTAAGAGCTGCAGCAGAGATTTCTTTGCACCTTTGAGGGTCCTTCTCCTTTTCTCCATCCTGCCCCAGGCAGCTTCTCTGGGATCTGGAGGATGAGGAGGGGCTGGGGGAAATATTGCTGCCTCACTCCTGTTTGCCACGCTGGCATGACCAAGGGTTTTCACACACCATGAGGGCCAAGGGAAGGGGGAATTTTCATGGTCCAGGACAGGGATGCAGGCAGCAGCCCCAGCCACACATTTGGCACGGGCAGGAGAGCAGATGGAGCAGCGAGTGCTGGCAGCCCCGTCCTTCCAGCACCACTGCAGGCTGAAAGTCCCTGAGTATGGATGGGCCACAAAAGTAAAAATCATAGAATCCCAGACTGGTTTGTGTTGGAAGGGACCCCAAAGACCATCTCATTCCACCCTCTGCCACGGGCAGGGGCACCAGAGACACTATCCCAGGTTACACCGAGCCCCATCCAAACTGGCCTTGGACACTTCCAGGGATGGGGCAGCTGCAGCTTCTCTGGGCAGCCTGTGCCAGGGCCTCACCACCCTCACAGGGAAGAATTTCTTCCTAAAATCTAATCTAATACGGTGCTGTTTGCAGAAGGTTCTCATTTAGGGAAACATCTGGAGTCAGCACTTCTCCCCCAAAGGGCAGCGGAGGGTTCAGAGGACACCAGCCCTCATGCTGGGGAGGAAGAGGAGGAGGAAGGAGCCCATTTTCCTCGTTCCCCAAGGAAGGGACACAACATATTTACGCTTGCTGTCTGTTACCTGGCCTCAAGTGAGCACGGCACCACCCCCCTGCCAGGGAGAAGCATGAAAAGAACCCCTAGAAGTATGAAAAAAAAACCCTAGAACCCCCTGAAGCATGAAAAGAACCCCTAGAACTCCCAGAAGCATGAAAAGAACCCCTAGAACCTCAACCAGGAGAACTGCCCCTCCAGGTCTCAGAGCCATGGGTGCCAAGCAAATGTTGGCAATGCCCAAGGTCCTCCCAGGGCCAAGGGGACCCGAGGGGACAGGAGGAGCAGGGGTGTTTCTGGTCCCCTGGGCTGTGGGTGTGTAGGGAAAATGGCTTACACAGGAACAGCACACCTGGGACATGGCTGGTGTCACAGCACAGCCAGGGGATGTCACTCCTTTTTCCGGGTCCTTCTGGGCCTTTTCCCCGGTTGTTCTTGGCCCCAGAGCAGGAGCATCCCCCCAGCCAGCAACACCCGGGGTGCAAACAAAGCCCTTCCTTCCACCCTGGGGGATCACAGGTGAGGAAAGGTCCTGTCCCATCCCATCCCGGGCAGGTCCCCAGGAGCTGGCAGGGCCAGGCTGCGGTGACACTGGGCTGCAGTGACATCTGCTGGGCTCCCACTCGGGGCCCCCCCAGCCCGGGCTGGGCGCAGCCCCTCCGGCACAGCCCCGAGCGGGACCCGCTCCCACGCTGAGCCCGGGGACTCCAGCCCAAATCCCACCCCGATCCTGTCTCCAGCTCCCGTTCAGACACCTCCACACCGCATCCCTCACCGCCAGCTCCAGGGAAAGCCTCCTTTGCCTCGGCCAGGGGAGAGGGGCAGCACCCCCAGCATCCAGCACCAGCGGGAGGGGTCCCAGGGGGTGGTCTTGCTGCTCCTGAGGAGACCAAAGACCTGAGAAACCTGAATTAAGGGAGAAAATGCACAAATTAGGAGTGGGGGGCAGGGATTGGGGAGTTGTTTATCTAGAGCTGATTTTGATTTTCCTCTTTCAAATATCAGCAGGATGCTGAGCCTCGCCTCGTTATGCAAATAGAAGCAATTAGAGCTCACCCAGGCTCTGCCCACGTGATGGTTTATGGCACTCGCAGAAATCCTTCCTGCTGCATGAGAGGAATAACAACAGCTCCCCGCGCCTGCTGCAGCCCTGCCATGGCCAGGGACACCAGAGGGTTGGAGAGGGGAGCCCCAGAGCAGGGACAACTCCCCCATCACCACCCTCAGGACTCCCAAAGTGCTCAGAGTAGGACTTTCCGAAGGAGGAGTCTCCTCATCTTCCATGGACACACCAACTCTGCCACCTACAAGTCTCCCCGGCTCTTGGGATGTGAGAGGAGGAGAGATGGAGGGGGAAAGCATCACTGGGTGCAGCTCCAAAGCCTTTTTCCCCACCAAGCCACAAAGTCAGCCCCCAGCAGGGCATCGCTTCACTTTGGCACTCGGGTCTGAGTGGATGTGCCTTGCTGAACTCCAGCAGAAAGAGGCAAAGCAAAACATCCTAAATTCCCTGCGCTGGGTTTAAAAAGCACAGAAAAGTCACCCCCACACCAGCCCCAGTCCCACCTTGGCTGCAGCAGGAGGTGGTGGTGGCTCCATCCCCTTCCAGCACTTCACCTCCCCAGGGCCACGCGCCGACCTGCAGGGACCAGACACGGGAGTATAAATCAGGCTGGACTCCCATAAATCCATCATCTCCCTCCTGATTTACATCCAGGTAGCCAGGAGGATTTACTCCCAGTACCTGCCTTGAGTTTCCCACCCCCAGAGGAGCACAGGGGAAAGAAAAAAAGACAGGCCCTTTCAATATTGATCTTGCTCCTAAATCTCTTTTTTTTTCCCCTTCTTTGGATGCAAATGGAGATTGATGAAGCCAGGCTGGCAGCTCCTCACCTTTGAGGGTCATTTCTCTGTGTTCCCCAGGGGGAGGAGTGAGCAGTGGGATCCCACGAGGCCACAGAGGCCATCACCCCCTCATCCATGGGGAGGAGAGAGCTCCCAGCACCCGGCTCAGCCCAGAGGTGCTTGCTGCAATGTGGGGTGAGGAACATCTTCATGGCTGGAGCGGGATGAAAGACATCACTGTGGATCATTTCACAGTGACATGACATTAAAACAGCAAGCATCCCACAGGAAATCTCCAGCCTGCATCCCTGCTCTGACTCCATCTGGGACTCCATCCTGCATCAGCAGCTCTTTCCAGGGCTCGTAGGTTGGAAGAACAGCAGGGAACCCTTCCCAGCTCCCCAAACCAGAGATACTTCATCTCACAGAGGGAGGCAGAGTGTGACTGCCATGGGGAGATGGAATCCTGCAGCCACAGGATGGTTTGGGAGTAAGACCCTCATACTCACCCTGAAGGACACCCAAAGCTTTAGGAATTACCCAGGCATCCAGCAGAGGCTGCGGGCAGCAGGAGCAGGCCGGGAGCTTGGAAAGGGCTGAGTCAGCACCCGGAGAGTCGCCCCCAGCCAGGCCATTCGTCAGGCAAAGGTTGGGAAGGAGCTTTTCTTCTGTAGCAGGGCCGGGCAAATAATTCATAGCGGATAAATAATTCACCAGGACTTTAGCTGTGCTCTGGCAGTGGATTGCCTGCGAGCTGTTGGCAATTATCCCATATTTATTTGCGATCCTGAATTTTTAGGTGAATTATTCAGACAAGCTGAGGAAAAGCCCGGGGAAAGGAGGCGATACCTGAAATGACAGGAAAAATCATCGTCAGGAGGAGTCCGTGGCCGCGGAAGACGCGGTGTTGTTGTGATTATTTAGCATCTGTGGTGCCGGGAACACCCAGTGCTGCAGCCCCGTGGCCGGAGGCGGCGCGGGAGCGGGCGGATGGATGCGGAGGAGGCACCGGATCGTTGGGTTTCCACCGGCTCCATTCCCAGCCAAGAGCCCCTGGACATCCCTGGGTTTTCAGTTCCCCACCAGCGAATTCCTCTGCTCAAGGAAGAGGAGATGAAGGAGAGACAGCGCGAGCAGAATAAATTCAGATTTCTGTGCGGATGAGCATCTCCCAAATTGTTTTAATGAGGCATCTCCCTGGTTCTCCCAGCTGCAGGGATGCTCTTCCACAGCCACACAAGCCCACATGGTGGGGGCAGTGCTGGGGACACCCACACGTGTCTGGAGTCATCTGCCAAGGGCTTGGCCCCCACTACCTGCAGTGAAAACACACAGAGATGGGCTTTGGGGGGAAAAGAAAATCTAAATACTCAATTCAAGCAAAAAAGAAATTTTCTTGAAGTCCAAAGCAGTGCTTCCAGCAGGGAATAAGAGCAGCAGCGTTGCAGGGACACAGGGAATGTCACAGAGAGGCTTCTTGGCCTCCAGGCATTGGACCTGCTCCTGCTCCGAGGGCGGTTTGGCTCTTCTCCTGCCTGGAGCAGAAGATCCTCTACAGCAGTGAGAGCAGCAGCCTCTGGCCCTTGCCCAGGCAGCTCCATCTGCTCCTCATTCCCAGGAGATGAGACTTCTGAAGGAGAAGACTCAAGGCCAGGTTGGACAGGGCTTGGAGCAACCTGGGGGTTTGAAAGAGATGATCTTTAAGGTCCCTTCCAACCCAGACCATCCGGGATCTTCAGAAGACTCAGATCACACAGGGAGCCTGACACCTTCCCAAAGGCACAGAGATTCCAGCAGTCAGGCTGGAGTCACCTCTCTTCAACGTGAAGACACCACTGGAAGTGATAGGACCCTAAAGCTCCCACCTCCTGAGAGAAGCTTGGCAGGTGACTCCTGAAAATACCCAGATGGACTGAAGAGTCTAATAATAGTGACAAAATCAAATACAATCTCACAGTTGGATATTTTAAAGCCCATCTTGTGATTTTAAGGGTTTAACTCTCATTTACTCCTCAGGGCTGGCGGTGACTGTCCCAGCAGCGTGACCAATTGTCCTTGTCCCTTCCCGTGGTGGGAAGCAGCTTTGGCAGAGCTGGCAGCTGCTCTCCTGCCTTCCCAGGGCCACTCCAGGTGTGCACAGTGCCCAGGGACACAGCAAACAGCTGTCCCCTCTCCTTTGGAGGGATGTGTCCCTGTGCCACGGTCCCCACACGTGGCACAAAGCATCGCCCCGAGTCAGGAGCTTTGGCAAACTCCCCTCCTCTGCGACTGAGGCTTTGCAGGGCTCCTGAATTAACAAACCTGTCTCTCCATGAGCCAACTGCTACAGGCTCCAGATCAATGGAACAGGTAAAATAGAAGAAAAGCGAAATAAATTTGCATGACTGTTCCCTGACGGATGTTTGATTCCACAAAAGGAACACGTCTCCTCTGGCTGGGCTGAGATCCTCAGCAATAACAATCGTTCTTCTGTTTTCTCTTGAATTGCCAGTCATGCATTTAAAATTATTTTTAAAAAGAGAAAGGAGAAAAGTGATCACCTCAGGAGATGCTGACTCGGAGGCACAGTTCCACAGGGAAGAAGGAGGTTCCAGACCTACAGCAGCTGCTTTCCAACCTGCCAGAGCCCACCCAAAGGAGGATGAAGCCCACAGATTTTTCCCACTGACTGGAAGGGACTCGCTTGTGTCACCCGCTGCCTTCTTCCAGATGCTCCTCACCCTCACCTGGTCCCGCCAGCTCCCAGGATGTTTGAGTGATCCTCAGCATGCAGCCATTTCCATCTCAGCTGGGACAGCCTGGGCAGTCTTGGTGAGTTAATCCACGATATTTCAGCCAAATTTGATGAGGGAGTGATTTATTACATGCTGCAGACGGGCAGGGGGGGCAGCCAGGGTCCCTGGCAGGAGGGGAGACATGGCAGAGATTTGGGAACAGGGAACAACCCCAGGGCTCAGAAGTCCAGGAGAGTTTCCTGCTCCCAGGCTGCCCAGGTACCTTCATTATGCTGGCTGGGAAGACTGGAGGTGGAAAAAGCCATTGAGCACTGGGAAGGGGAGCCAGTGGCCAGGAATGGCGATGGGGACACTGGGGACTCCCTGACCAGCTCACACCAAGCCTCTCTCCAGGTACCCATGGCTCTCCAGCCCTTGCTTGGTCTCTGTCACTGCCTTGGCTGTATCCCCTTTCCCAGGGTTGGGGGACAAGACCCCAAGGAACCACAGAAGGAACCTCAGCATCCACCCCACCACCGAGCCAGGGGCAGCCCAGATCAGCCCCTGGCCAGGGCTGGGGTCTCCATGAAGACCTCCCTGAGGTGGAGGCTCCTGCTGATGCCAGAGGGTCCCCTGGGATCTGCTTGGCTGCCTGAATGCAGCTGGGCAGGGCTGGTGGGAGCTGCAGCCAGGCACCGGCACGTAAATACACCATCCTGAGCCTGTGGTGGATCAGGGAGCAGCCCACGGACACGAGGAGACCTGCCCTGCCCCGTCCCATCCCGTCCCACCCTACAGGAGCTGGCTCACCAGGAATCCCCCACATCAGTGCTTCACCAGTGAGAAATAAGGGAGGAATGTGGTGGCTGCAGGATCTGCCAGATTTCTCTGTCAGAGAAGTAAAATGAGGACTCTGGAGATGCTGATGCCCTCACCCCTGACAAGGCTTCCCCCTGTGCCACTGCCAGCCCGGGGGTGACAACGAGGGTGCCCAGAGCTCCTGTCCCTGCACGGCCCCAAGGAGAGGATGGGGCACAGCGAGGCACCCCAACACCCCCAGGATGGGGGGAGAAGTACAGACAACAAAAAAGAGCTTTTATACAAAACACAGATAGATCCATCCCAGCTGATGTGAGAGGATGGGAAAGGGAGGAGGGGAAAGCAGCAGCTGGGATTTTGGAGAACAATGTGGGGAGAAAGAAGAAAGAGGGAGGAAGATGAGTGCGGTTGGGTCGCCCGTGGTTGTCAGCCCTTTTCGGGGGGAGGGAAGCAGGAAAGTCAGTGATCAGCCAGATCTGAAACCAGACAAAACTATTTCCACATGCCAATAAAACCCCGAGCGTGGAGGGTTTGCAGGGCTCTGGGGCCCCCGTGCTGCCTCTAAAACAAACCAGAGGAGCTGGGAAGCTCACCCAGGCAGGAGCTGGGACGTGGAAGGGAGCGCAGTGATGGCATCTGACCTTTCCTTCCTCATCTTCCTCCCCCTCCTTGCCCACTGCAGCTCATCCCTCCTGGCATTGTCTCTATCAAAGGGACACATGGAAAACGACTGGGTGGTGCAGGCATTGCTTAGCGGGGCTGGTCATGGTCCTGGGTCTCCCACGTGGGTCACTTGTGGGATTGGGCACTGAAGGGCTGGAAGCATCCCTGCTGCCACGAGACGGCCCTTTCCCAGGGAGCCTGATGGTCCCAGCCCTCCCCATGCTGGGATGGGGACATTCTCCCACCCACAGATGAAGGAGACCTGCTCCCACCTGTGTCCCACGGTGTGGTGACCTCAGCTGAGCCTTTGCCTCACCGTGGCTGAGTCCCACAGCCGTAACTCCCCGTGCGGGCACTGGGACCTGGCCAGAGAGGGAAGCAGCTGCCGCCCCGAGCCGCGATAAATCACGCCAGGGAAAGCACGGCACCCACCGCCCGCTCCCAGGCTGTAAATCTGCAGCAGCAGGAACCAGAGCCTCTTATCAGGAGAGGCCACATCCCTCCTCAGCCCAGCTCAGCCCTCGTGCTGCCCACGTGGGATTCCCGGGGAGAGGAAGAGGATGCCGGGTTACCCTGAACCGCCGGCAGCGCCCGCAGCCTTATCGGGCACCACGTTCCCTCCCGAGCTCTGCACCCCCAGCACTCGCTCCCACGCTCGAGGGGATCACCACCTCCATGGCAGGGCCCAATTCCTGTCCCTTAGCCTCTTCAGTCTTTCACTGTAGCTCAACAAGCACAAGGGTGGGACAACTGTTTTCCTCTGTTGAATGAATTTAAGAAAGCTTGGACGCCTCAATCCTGTGGGAACATCCTGTTCTCCGGGGGATGCAGGACACTGAACTGAAGGCAGTGCTTCCATCCTCTCTGGACATCGGAGAGCAGGAATCCTCTTCATCTTTTCACTGTAGCTCAATAAGCACAAGGGTGGGACAACTGTAATGTTTTCCTCTGTTGAATGAGTTTAAGAAACCTTGGACACCTCAATCCTATGGGAACATCCTGTTCTCTGGGGGATGCAGGAGACAGAACTGAAGGCAGTGCTTCCATCCTCTCTGGACATGGGAGAGGAGGCTATTGAGGAACATGTCCAAGGAGACACCAAGGAAGGTCCTTGAGCACTCTGGGCACGTTTGGAAACTGAGGGGTTTGCCAGGCAGCCTGGAAGTCACTGCCACACACAACTCCAAGAAAGGCTGCACCCTCATTATGTTAATTAACAGTGGAGCACAGGTCTGTGCCACATCATCCCATTCCACCAAGGCAAATCCATCGGGCTCCACAGCCTTCTCCAAGGGAAAGGGCGACCAGAGTGACTTACAGAGGGTGGAAATTTGAGGTCTGATCCCGACCATCAGAGCAAGGAGATGCTGGCACACCCCTGCATAAGAAAAGCAGGCGTGAAACACCGACTGCTCAAACCAGAGCAGGATCCCGTGCCGTGGTCACCAACAATCACAGGAGGTGACAATCACACCAGAGCCCTGCTGTAAATGGAGAGAGACACATCCTGATTGGAACTGGGCCCGAGTCAGAGCCCGATTGCAACGGGCTGCTCACACATTTGCTGACCAGCTGAGCCGTGCTCCTGCACAGCTTGTAGGGCAGTGGTAGGGTTATGCTGGAAATGGGAACATTCCTCAAAATCCCAGTGGAGTGGGTCACCCTCCTCACAGCAAATGAGCCCACCAAAGCCAACAAGGCAAAAAACTGTAATGAGAGGTTTGGAGTTTGAAGGTAGTGCTGAAAAGCAGGTCCAAGGTGCAGAGAAACATTACCCTGAGTTTTAAAAGAATAAAACCTGGTGCAAACATCAGAGCTCCTGCGGGAGGCTGGGGAAAGTCCTCACCACTGCTCTTGGTCCTCTGAGGTTTTCTCCCGTTCTGTTCCCACCCAGATGAGCTCAGCGATGTGCTGCATCCAGCACCTGTGAACCACGGAGGAGCCAGGAGGCTGGCAACACGAAATACCTCATCACTCTTGGGAATGTCAACTACTGTCATGAGCAGGGCTTGGGGAGCTCAGCCAGGCTCATGTCCCTTCACTGCACCAAGCCATGGGCTTCTGAGAAGAAAGCCCCAGTCCCAGGGGGACCTCAGGAAGCCACCCAGCTCCATCCACACTGTGACAGGACCTGATGCACCCCAAGGCTTTGCTGAGCACAGCCATCCTGCATGGTCACTGCCGCCCTCGAGGGAATGCAGACCACGGCAGGGTTTTATGATGGCATTAAACTCAATGTTCCCAGAACCTCTGGGAGTGCAGGACCTGCTCAGAAGGGTTATTTCAGCCTGAAGGGCAGATTTATCACAAACAAATCCAAATGGAGAAGCAGCCGCGGGGTTTTTGCACCTTCTGCTAGGAAATGTTGGGGCCTCCAGCATGAGAGGGGCACAACTTGTTCCTTCATCTCTCCTTTCTCTTTCTTAGTAAATTAAAAATAATGGTAGTAAATGCCTCTTGGCTTTATCCTCTCCCACCAGAGCAGATTCAATTAGCAGCTTCCCTGAGTGGCAGAGGTGTGATTTACTCCCAGAATGGGATGTATTAAGATGCAGGGCAGCAGGAAGTTTCCATCTGCCCCGCAACCAAATTCCCCAGCCATTCCCACACTGAGGATCAGATAAGCTTTCCAACTTCCCTTCCTCATTAATGGGTTTGGGAGGCGCAGCCTGTGGTTTTGTTAAAGAAGCCTTGAGGACACATTCACCTGGGAGAACTCGCACAGGATTCCTTTCTTCACGCATCCATGGGATGCTCTCTACATCCAAGCATCCCCCAAAACCATGCCAGTACCCACCAGCCGGGCACAAGATGCTTCATACCTGTTACTGGCAGCTGCTGCTGACACCAAAGGCACCCCAAAATAGCCCAGGCCCAAAGGGAATTCCCATGACAGAGGTGGGCAGCTGAAACCTTAACAGGTCCCGTATGAAAACAGCACCGTGCCCCATATGAAGGGGTTCAGCCCCCTCAGAAGACCTAAAACCAAGTTGTTCCCTTTCCACCCACATCTCATCCTCCTGATGCCCAGGGATGGGTTTCCACACCACATCCCAGAGCCGAGTGCCCAGTGTGGCACTCCTGCTGCATCCAGGCAGGAGAGAAGGATGCTCCACCACCATGCTCCACACCACTCACACCAAGCCCTCTGCATCCCACGATTCCCATTTGATTCCCCTTTAAAGGGGCTGTAATGCAGCGTGTATTTATACTTCAAAACAGCTTGTTTGTGTAATTGCCAAAAAAATGTTAAAAAAAAAAAAAAAGACACAAAACAGCCCTGCTACAATGACTAATTAGCTCGCTCCTGCCTCGTCCCCTGTAAACAAATGTATTTGTAACCAATTTGCAAGCACTTTGCATAAGGGGCCCAGAACACTCGTGCCTGTTTGATGCATTTTGACATTAATTTGATAATAGCGGCTTAACAAGGAATCCAGGCTCCCCAGCTATAAATATGCTGCTTTTCCACTTCCTTTTATCTGCACAGTGAAATAATGTTTTTCCCCCTGCTGCAATAACCACCATCCAACCCTTTCATGAATGCCCTTTATGTCCTTTAGCATTTTCAAGGCTGCTTTGCTTTTTTCTTTTTTTTTCCTCCTGCTGGAGAAAGTAAAAGGGTTTTATTAGTTGTATTTTTAATTCCTGTTCATCAGGGGGGAAGGAGAAGAGAGGACAGCGATGGTGCTCTGATAATGCAGCTTCCAGGAGACAGAGGAGAGACTTGTTTGTTCAGAAACACTGCTCCATCCACTTGTGTTTTCTAGGAGAGAGAAAGCTCATCCTTTTCCTTCTCCACTCGCCATGGCTCTCTATCACCACGCCAGCCTTCACCACCACACCAAAAACCAAATCCAAGCACAGTGAAATGGGAATGGGACCCTGGAGTGCACTCTGACGGCAACCAAAAAGCACAGAAAGGGCTGGATCACACGGACTGGACCAGGGCTATGGCTCATCCATGCCCTGACACCATCGTTTCTCCTCTCCTTCTGGTCCTTCCCAAGACTTTCCGCCTCTCCCCATGGTTAGAACCTCGCTCACATGCCAGTTCTCCCTCGTGCAGTGCAGGTATCCTCCACCTCTGCCTCATCTGCCACCCCCTGGGAGAGGCCAGCTCTGGGGCTGGGAAGTACCAAGCCCAAAATTAGCACCTTGGAAATTGTCAGCTGCATCCTGTGGCCACAGACATCCTTCAGCCTCTGGGAGTTGAAGCAATTTGGCCTCTCTCCTCCATACTCCCTTCTCCCCTGCCTCTACCTCGGAGCCAGCAATGCCCAAACTGCTCCCAAATTGACCCAGGGGTGAAGCTGCACTTGGACCTCTGACCCCAAGGATCTCTCCTCCTGCCATCCCATTCCTGGAGACCTCCCAGAGAATGTCCTGCAGGTGGAAGAACCAGGGCCTTCTGCCCCCTTTCCCTGACATCACTACTCCATGGGCCCACGTCATGGCTGTGCAGGTGAGGGCAAACCCAGAAACACCGAGACACCCAAGTACAAAATCTCTCCCGGTACCAAGCTGAGCTCGGCACCCTCAGCATTCCCACACCTCCACTCCAGTTCTCCTTCCTGGAAACTGAGTCAAGTCTCTCCTTGACAAGAGATAAGCTGGCAGAGGACATGAGATCAGTACCAAAAGGGAAGAGGGATGCTCTGCACAGGCTGTCCCTGGGTTTCCTGCCACCGGTGTTTCATACTGACCACAGCTCCTCCAGCCACTTCCCCTGAGTCCTCCCTTGGGATCATGAATTCCAAAACCTCACAGCAAGTCCCAGAAATAAGATGGAGGCTTAGCAGAGTCCAAAAGCACATTCTTTCCTCAGCCTCCTCCCTCCTTATCTCCTTCCTCCCTCCCTCCAAAGCACATTTAGATAAATGTTCTTGGAACAATAAAATCCATAACTTAAATACAAGCACGGGAGGGATGGAAGGAGGGTCTCCATGCTGTGCCTGGGTGAGCAGATGTGCCAGAACAGAAACACAACACAGGAGAGCCCATGATCCCCTCTGGAATAAAACCTTGGGCCACTGCAGGCAGAGATCCCAGCACAGAGGCTCCCCTACAGTCCCACCACAAGTCCTGCACGGACTCACACACCTTTTGAAAACTGATCACACCCCAGGTTCTGAGGCTCTTCTCCACCTACCTGGGGGGAGTTGACTTAGGCACATGAGTACGTGAGCTGCACTGTTTTCCACCAAGCTGCTCCTCCTGTGTGCTTATTTTGTGGATTTTCTTAATCCAGAGAAGGTGCTGAAGCCTGGCTTCCCTGTGTACCACTATCGCTAGGAACAGCAACACAGAGACAGCTCAACGGGACACACATTTTCTTGAGCATTGATCACACAGACGAGCCCAGGGGCTGCGTGGCCCCAGCACATCCATCCCACTCCCCTCCAACCCCTCAGTGTGGGTGGCAAGGCCCTTTCGGCCACCACTGCAGAGCCCCAGGATCTGGGAACCAGAGGTGGCTGCCAGGGCAGAAGTGCAGCTGCCAGGGCAGGTTAATGCCTGAGGAGTCTCCTTCCCCACGAGCAGCCCATACTGCCCACTCCCACCATCCCAGCTTTCCCTTCCTGCAGCCTCAGCCAGCCCAGCTCAGCTAAATCCATGCAGTCATGGTGCCATTGATGGGATTTTGGCCATCCCAGTTCACATTGCACCAGGCACTCGATTTTAGCCCCTGGCCTCATGCAAACCAGTGGTGCAGGTCCTGTCTGCTGTCCAGGGGCTGGAGCTGCTGGAGCAAGGTGTGGATGGTGGCCTGGGGTTGCCCAGAGAAACGGACCTTCCTCAAGTCACTGTGAGTCACTTACCCAGGGATAAAGGTTACAGAATCCCAGAATAGTTCAGGTTGGAAGAGACCTCAAAGCTCACCTCATTCCAACCCTGCTGCCATGGGCAGGGAACCTTCCACTAGACCAGGCTGCTCCAATTCCCGTCCAACCTGGCACTGAATGCTCTGTCCCACATCAGCACCGCTCAGCAGCTGGATGCCCAGAGATCCAAGCAGGAGAAGTATTTCCAGAACACGAAGTAGCTCCTTCTTTAGCTGAGCCCACAGCCACAAACACCACAGAGCAGCATCCCCAAACCCCGGAGACCCAGGAGAACGGGGCTGTAACCCCCAAAGTGCTCATCCCAGCACGCCCAGTGACACTGCACAGCTCCCAGTGCAGACTGGGGCTGCACCCAGGCCCAGCCCTGCCCACACACACCTCACCTGGCAATGCCAAAGCGTGCCTCCTGGGAGGGTGGCTTTGGGCTCCACACTGCAAGGGAAATAGGAAGGAGGAGGCAAGGAGACAGAGCTGGTTCCAAATGTTTCACTCTTTATTTGAAGTTTTACATGCCACCAGCGTACATGAAAGTTGCACATTCAGAATTCACTCACTATGAGGACAAAGGGCCAGATGCAAACACAAGTGTCAAACGAGCGCACGGACGGAGGAGCCCGAACCCAGGAGCCTGTAGGGATTTGTGACCAGGCTGTCACCCTGATGGCACTTGGGGCGTCAGAGATGAACCCCCAGTTTTAGGGCCACCTCCCTTTGCCATCTCCAGGGTTGTGAGCCGGGTCTTCTCTCCTAACGTGGCACCGTTCCCTTTCAATGAGCTAAACAAGCATTTTTGGTAACATCTCTACCAGAACTGAGGGTGTTTGGAGACCAACTGCCCATTTAATGCTTTCCTGAATTCCCCTCTCTATCAATGCCAGCAGTTTTTACAAGGAGAAACGATTTCCACCCGCTGTTTAGAGGGAGAGACGACAGAAATAGGGACTCTTACACTGACATTTTATTTTCAAAGAAAGTTTTGATAGAAAAACATTTTCCCCAGCAGCCTTGGGCAGGGAGTTGCAGCTTCCACTTCAAAGGACAAACTTCAAAAACAAATCCAGTGTCCTAATGGTTTTGTGCTACATTACTTAATTGTCATACAGCTAATTAGCAATGCCTGATTTCACATTCTCTGTACATAGATGAAGTTCACAAAAGAAGGGGCTACTTAAAAGAATAAATAAAACAAGGCACCAGGCAGCCAGGCTCCGACAACATTAACATAAAACGTTACACTTTACCATTTAAAAAACTGAAATAAAACCCCCATCATGATTAAACCTATATTGATCTGCCTTCCTTCAGATCTCAGAGCTTTGGATCTCTGCAAGGAAGGGGGGAGAACACAACATGGCAAGCGGGGGCTTAGCCTGTGCCTCTGTGTATGCATTTCACCAGCGTACAGCAGAGATCTTTAAAATTCTAATTATTTCCCTATCACCAAGTAAGATCGGGATCAATAGATGGTACAGACTGACCCCTTTCCTCGAGTGTCAGGGGGAAATTAAAAAAAAAGAAAGGGGAGGGCAAACCAAGAGCGTCAGAGGTCAATGCCACAAAACAATAGATATTGATGTCTCCATTCATTTCAAACAGCGGAAAGGTCAATGCCTCCCTTGCTTCATGTTTTATGGCTGAAATCCTGCTGCTAACAGCAACAATGTTAGTAGTCAGACCTCATCCATCCTTTTTTATTATTATGATTATTTCTAACCAGGTTAGCCATTTTGAAAATTTGACGAAAGCTGGGAGCAGCAGTGGGGGGCTGGGTAGGAGGAGAAGAGGGGAAGCTGCCCTGGAAATTAATGGGAGAGATGGTTTCCATTAGTTTTCAAGTCTGCCTGTCCCCCTACCTGTGCCCCAGTTTGTCCCTCACTGCCCCCTAAAAAATGAAAAGGGCCTGAGGCAACATCCCTTCACTATTAATCATTATTCCCCGTACAACATCCCAATTGGTTTCTATGGAAATGATTCTCCTGCTGGAGTACCCCGGCTGCCTGTGCATCTCAAAGAGGCAGGAGAGCTGCAGTGGAAGGAGATTGGGCTCTGCAACAGCCAGCACGGCTCTTGCACTGCTCTCCCTGCTCTGGCTGGACACCCTGCTGGGACCAGCCAAGAGGGAATTGCATCCCCCTTAGTCAGGTGAAACAATCCTTCTGCACTGGTTCACTCCATCAGTGCGAAAGTCCCAAATTTCTACAGCCCTATCCTAAAAAAGCACTGCTGGGAGAAATCACCCAGCACCTCACACGGACAGTGCCACACACCTTGTTCATCATCCCAGGACTGCCACAGCTCTGAACACCAACGTGAGGGGACGGGTCCTGCTCTGCTCCCCGGGATCCCACACGCCCGGCAGAGGAGGCAGTGATGGGAATTAGAGTGGAGCTGTGGCTCTGCTGCTCTCAGCCCACACCAGCCCCAGGTCTGCCCTCTGCTCCCCAGGGAGCAACACCTCACCTGGAAGGGAGTGTTCAGCACCCAGGGAGCCCCTTCCCCTTCTGCAAGCGAGGAAACAGGCCAAGCCTCACGATGTGTGTCTGGCTTCCAGAGTGAGATCCCTGACTCCATCCTGCCCTGCCTCCTCTCACTCCCATCTTCTCCTCCTCCCCGACAGACAAGTGACCACAGTCGGAGCTCTCCTGAAGGGAGAGACTGTCCCCACACAGCCCCTTCTCCAAACAGAGCAGTGGATACACTGCCGTTTCCTAAAGAGACCATGAAATCAGCTTTGCAAACAGCTGAGGAAGCAATCCTTTAACCTACACTCCTAGGAAACCCACGGGAACACAGATGGCTTATCCTCTCCGAATTCAGTGTCACTGAATCCACACCAGTGTCACTCCAGACCCTCCCAGCCTCCGGGAACCAAATGCCACTTTGCCAAACAAGACTTTGGACATGAGCATAAAACTACGTTGAGTTTTACACAAGAACATCCTTCTTGTGTACATCTACATCTGTCTCAGAACATCCTTCTCCCACAGAACCACAGACACCTTGGTGGTGGTCAAAGCACAGATTTCTGCTGCAGTCCCCAAAGATTGGAGGTCTGCTTTGGAAGGCAGCAAGGAACAGGCCAGCAGGGACTGGGATCCTGCAGAGGCACTCCCTGCAGGAAGGGCACCTTCTGGAATTGAGTTCATTTGTTTCAGAGTACGGACAGCAGCATCAGCAGGCTCAGAGATCACCTCGTTAGATGCTCACAGATAGCAGGAGGGAGATTTCTGGAGAGATGGGGACAGAGAAAAGGAGGGGGAGATTTCATATTAAATAAAATGCAGGAGCAGAACACCCCTCTCTCTGCTCCCCTCTCCTCCTCTAGCGCTGCCCGCCGGAGCCTGAGCGCTGAGTGGGCTCCGAGTCCCATCCACTGCTCTGCTCAGAACATATGGAGCTGTGTTTAATAGCCCAGCTCTGCCAATTGGGGACTATTAGGGTGGGTTCTTTTCCCAGTGTAAATGTTGCAGAATATAAATTGTAATTAACACCGATGCCAAAATAGCACTTAGAGAAAATAAGCACATTATTAACATCTGGTGAATCCTGCCTGGAGTGCAAAAGCAGCGGAAATTCTCACTCACCATAAGAGGATTTGTAGTAGAGATATCAAGCACTGGCCCGGAGTTGGGGAGCTGGGGGTGGAAGGAGATTTTAGCTCTTTATCACTATTTGGGATGCCACCTTTATCACCTGGGGGGGACCCTTCCTAGCCCTGGTTATAACTGGTAGCATCATCAGGACTTGGGACCCACTTGCACGAATACAGATGCCCAAACATCATATCCCTGGCAACAGAATAACGGTGCTATAAAACATCCCTGGCTTCTGCTCCCAACCCAGCAGGACACGAGGCAGGTGGGTATGGATGTGCCAAGCCAAGTGCACTGCATGTTCCATCAGGTGACTCCAACCCCAAGAGCAAAGGTTTAACACCAATATCAAGCAACAGCTGGTTTCTGCACACCACTGTCCCCCAGCCCAGGTTTTCCAGCGGAACAGGAAGAGGTGAGTTGGCAGCACTGCCAAGCTCCTGCTGATGCCACAGCGTGTTTATGGAGGGGAAATCCCTGCTGAGGGTGGGAATGGCCTCACTCATCCAAACATCAGGATTCCTTCACAGGACTGAACAGGTCCCCTAAGGCACCAGAGAGCTGCCTCCACACCCTTCACCTTCCCTCTGCCCTGCCCTGAGGCCAGAGGCACAAGCAGGACAAAGCAACTTTGCCAGTGCTTCAAACAAGGAGGAGAAAGCAGCTTTGCAAATACCCCCTGCCCAATCCCTGCTAGTTATCCTAGGGAAAAAACCAAGCAGAGCTGAAGTGGCCTGAACTGGACAGAGCAGCAGCTCATGCTCCTGTCAAAAAGCACATCTCATGTGCTGAAGTGAGGGAGGAGGAGAGAAGAAAGCTGTTGGAGAGGGAGAGAGGGGTTCCAACAGGTGAGTAATATGACAAGAGGTAGAAAGAATGACCTCATCGGGGAGAGTGGGAGGGAAAACAGCGGCAGGAGCAGGGCACCAGCTCCTCACACTCACCTGCACGAGCCGGAGCCAAGGCAGAGCCTCAAACACTTGGGGAGCGCTCAGAGCTCAGCTGCAGCATTCCCAGAAGAGCACGAGCTGGCCTCAGCATCCTGCTGCCAGCTGCACTCCAGAGGCTGTGCTGGCTCCCTGTCCTGAGAGGGGAAGGGAGGGAGCCTCGGGAAAGACAGCAAACCACCAGGGGTTGGTCTCAGCAAGGCACAGACCTGTGCCAGCAGAGCCTGACACTTACCTGCTCTTCCCTGGAACCTCTCTGAGCACAAGGGTTATCACAGCCTGGCTCAAGATTTACACCTGTGGGACAGAATTCCAGGCAGGCTCACACGTGGCTGATGAGAAAGTAAGGACAGAAAGTCCTCCAAAGCTGGGAGATGCATTTTGCTCTCAAATCTATCCCATCAGACCAGGCTTCCTATGAACACTGAGGGCAGAAGAGCATTTGGGAAATGGCATCTTGAGTAGAAAATGCTGACAAGGAGATGGGCACATCATCTTTGGACGACTCTGGGCCTCCCCAGAAAAGCAGAGCTTAACACATTCGGGATTTGGGTGAAGTCAGACAGCTCTGGTCAGCAGCTGCTTTGCAGAAGACAGACCTGGTATGCTACCAAGGAAAATTCTGCCACCCAGACACGTAGCTCCAGGAATTTGTAACTTGGCTTTTGGTACAGCTGTCTGATGCTTTTAAAAGTGCTCAGTAAATAAGGCAATATGAAAGTGATCCAGACCACTACTGATGCCTGAGGAAGTTCTGTGGAGCAGAGAAGCTGACTGAAATCACACTGTGAAAATACTTCATAACATCTCTAAAATTAGCATGAGCTCAAGGCATGGGATATAAGGACAGAACTGGAACACTACATTCCCATCTACACTGCAAGACAGACTGCATACAAATCAGATCTGAGCCTCAACTTATTCACTGTAGGCACCATCTACCCTAGGACAAGGATTTCCAAAGGAGCTGAGAACTTCTTCCACCAGACCAATGGAAACAGCATCAGCAGGAACATAGCATGGTCAAGGTGTTAATGACCTTAATTTGTTATTCAAAGATAAAAAAAAGAGTCCTTGTGGTACTTCTCAATCATTTAAAATAAACCAAACCTTTACATATCTGTGACTGCACCTGTGTGACTACAAATGCCTATCTGTAACATAGAAAAAATGTGATGCACCTCAATTGAGCAACACGTTTTTGTGCCTCTGAGCTGGCCTAGGCTTTCTACTTTGCCAAAAACAGACCGAAGCAAAGAATGATTTCCACCAATACCACAAAGCACACTGCCAACGTACACAGGGGCCCTTGGGACAGACACCAGGGGACACAGGGGAAAGAGCATCGTTAAGTCAGTTTCTCTTACCTTTAACGTCAGTAAAATAACAAAACGATTCATACTAACCGCAAGGAAATACTCATCAGATTCCACAAGCCTTTGAGACAGGATTTTCAGATGCAAGCAATATCCAATAGATGTTTCCCCACTGCAAAGAACCAGCTTTTTTTTTATTTTGCAATTGCACCTGGTTAAAGTGATTGTACAGCATCCAGTGAGGTGGCCAGGAGCCAAGGACGGGCAATCCAGGCCAACAAGAAGCCACTCCATGGGTTCGCGCTGACTTGTCCTTTCCATGCTGTGACAGTCACCACCACAAATTGGGAGGTTCCTCGGCCACTCTGCTTTTAAACAAGGTAATTTCATCCAAGTGCCGCATGGGGACATCTCTGATGACCTCTGTCAAGTCCTCGTGAAGCAGAGGGAAAATGACGACATTTAATGCGGGGCGTTCTGCCTGGAAACTAAATCAGACACAGGTTATTAGCCAAGGAAAAATACCAATTCTCCAGTGCAAGGGAAGGGGATGGCCTGGGTATCGATCATGCAGGATGGGGGCAAGGAAGGGTTGTTCAGAGGAGGCAGGAGGGGCAGCTGGAGCTCCAGGTCTCCCTCTCTTCCCTCTCTGTGTCATCAGGGAGTTCAGGCTGGGTTTGCACCCCTTTGCAGTGAGTCTGCTAAGCTGGCACAAGCCCAAATTGCACCTAAAACTGGGAGGGAGGAAGAAGTTTTTTAAAAAATTAATAAAAAATAAGTCAAGACACATAGGTATTCTTAGAGGATCAGAGATCCCAAGAGCTCTGCCCAAGCTGGGCAAGGTGCTCAGCGATAACAATTTAAACCACCTGCAAACCAGAGGCAAGTTGCAGAGCCATTAGGAAAATCAGGCCAGAGCAGTGGCAGGCATTCCCTCGGGGCTGAGCCTGGGATTATCACTTCAGGCTGGGTTGTTCTGCATGCAGAGTCTACACTCTGCAATTAGAGCATAGGCAAGTTTAGAAAGCTCAGATGTGCAGATAAGCATTTAAGTGTGCTCACACTCACACACTGCAGCCTTCTTTTTAATCCAGGCTGCAGAGCAAAGGAAGAGATTTGCAAAAGTTAAAGCCATTAAACAATGTAGAAAGAACCGTACAGAAAAAGCCCAAGTGCCCACCAGCAAGTACTCTACATGACAGCAACCTGTGAGGAAGAGAAATAGTATTACTCAGTGCAATATAACAAGAGTTCAGTCTTTTAAAGCTGGGGGGTAAAACTGTAGCATAATTACCCTTAAGAGCTACACCTTAAGATGAAAAAGATTTGTGACTCTTAGTCCTGTGCCACCAAGATGCTTCCTCTGAAGGGTGTGACAAGAACCAGTTCATTATCACTCCCAAGGAGGCAGAATCACACTGGCAGCACCAGTCCCTGGAGGCTGAACCAAGCTGTGTTGGGTCCAAAGAGAAGCTCACTGCTCAACAAACTTAGACAGGTGTGTGTCTGGAAGATTCCCAGCTCATCTCTAGCTCTGAAATGGCCAGATTTCTGTCAAACAGCGAGGGAATGGTTGGAGATCCAGCTGTTGGAAACAGACATGAAAATCCCGGGTAGCAATACAGCCAGCTGAAGAAAGGAACACGAGAGACTGGCATTTCCTGGGAGACAGAAAGGACATTCCCATCCACAAATGATTTGGAGTAGAGCTGCCAAAAACATAGCAGAGAAACTTCCATTCCCAGGCTAGCTGCTCAGTCTTGGTGGGTTGAATTAATTTGCCTGAACCTAAGTAGCTGCAGGAATAAGAATTTCCAGCAACAGAACTACCTGGGGCAATCTTATATCTCTCTGCATCACAGACCTGCCCTTCATGCCTCATGCCTAAGGGCTGGCAGAAAAGTACACGGCTCCTCGAGTGGATCTGGGGACTTGTGTCAGAGCTGTGCAGCTTCTTACTTCCACAGCACTGCCCTCAAGAAATCAACCAGCAAATAACTGCTGATCTGGGAGGCAGCTGGTAAAGTCTGCAGTGAAATCACATAAAATACAGCCAAATGTCTCTTTGATAGTCCCCGCTCTGCCTCAGCTCTTCATGTTTCTTATCCAACACCACAGTCCTGCAGAGAAAATCATGTTAATAGACCAAGTTTACTGAAGTTCAGCAAGGAAGAAACTGCCATCTCCCCAAGGGAAAGAAACCTCTGCTTCCTTCTTTGTATACAGACTCTCCCAAATTGGACCTGAGTGCTGCCTTCGCACCATGTACAAAATTGTAGTTTATAAGCAGCCTTTACACGTAGCTATAAAAACGAGAACCCAGACGAGTTTACATGATGAACTGCCACTGAGACAAGTGAAAAGCCCCAACGCAGTAAGTGTCCCTCCTAAAGAGGCTGGGTTTATACCAGGGGTTTGAACTCGATCTTAAAATAAGAGGAAAAAAAAAGAAAGCTTTGTAATTTTCTCCCCCCCCTCAACAGGAAACTGTATGTTACTGCAAACCTTGTAAATTCCATACCCCAGCAAGTTGACGCCGGAGAATTCTTTCCATGTACAATTTGCGTGATTTAAGGAAAAAAAAAAATCAAATGCACATGGTTCACTATTATTCTCAGCTAAATGTGCGTGCAAAGCCTCTCCTTTAACTGCCTGTTAAAAAACACCCTGATTTTAACGAGCAGCTGTCATAATGTTAAACTGGGATTAGCAGTTCCCAAAAGCAGCCTCCCTCTGCAATCTATGCTCCTTTAGTCCTTCCCCGGAAGGCAATTCCTTTCTTCATACACCTGTCCAGGTGGGCTAGATTAAGTGAGAAGCACTTAGAGCACTACTTTGAAAGGCCCCAGGCATGGGGAGGAGATAACAAGAAGGGGAAGAGAGTGAGTTAATGAGTTGCAGAACAGCTCCTGTAATCTTCTTGAGGGTTCTTTCCTCATTCCACACCTGGATGGACTTCAAACTCCATCCACCTCTGCAAACGCATGGCTTGTAAAATTAAAACCCGAAGGACAGAGAAGGATGTTGACCTGGGGAGACAAAAGAGCTGCAGTTTCAGACATGAAGCCCTGCTTTTTTCAGTTTGGTTTTTTTTTTGGTTTTTTTTTTTCCCAAGGGAAAAACGCCAAGGATATGCTTGCCTGCTCTCTCCTACAAAACCTCCAGACTAAACTCATCATGATTAATTAAATGAAAGCAAGTTTTCTAGGCAACCTAGCAGCCCCTTCAAAACAGATCCTTTAATCAGAAACAACTACTGGGATAACAAAGAAAACACCTCTCCTTCCCCCCCACCTCCACTTATTTTTTCCAGCATAACCTCTGGTCCAGCAGAATCAACACCAAACCAACAACCACCCAGCAGGAATTTCCACAAGGAGGTTTCTGAAGCGTCCTCATGTGGATGTGGACACAGAGCAGACCTGGCCTCAGCAGCTGGCTGGAATCATCCACGGAGCTGGGAAAGGAACGGTGATGCACACCCTGTGTCACAAATTCCTCCTGGCATCAGCAGAGGTACAGCGTCACTCTGCTCTTAGATCTCAAACTGCTTGTGTGTGGATGAAAGGGTTAATGATGCTTTGCTGTTTGTCTCCAGAATTATCCCAGAACAGGTGTGGACTGGACTCAGTAAGGTTATTTTCAAGTGAACAGCTTGGTAAATAGCCTAACACTACGCTCTCAATTACTTCCAACCACTGTGGCAGGATCCAATATGTAGGTCAGGGACAAAGTCAAAAAGAAAGAGAAAAAGTCTAAAGCAAGGCTGCACTTTGATCAGATTTCCTCGATTTTAGCAAGACAAAAGAGTCCCTCCCTGGAATGCAGTTATCTCCTGGCAAACACTGACATGCCTCTCCAGAGAGGACAGTGAGTCCCCAGGAGATTCCACCTGCTGATAGATCCAAAGGGTAGCCCAAAGCCATGGGGAATCTCACCAGCCAGCCGGGAAGGATGGATTATACCCCCCCTGCAACCCTCTGCACCACAGACCCCGGAAGGTGACAGCTCTCTGCATCAGGTGCTGCTCAAACCTTCTTTACTTGTAAGGAAAGGATAAGGCAGTATTTGGGGCTGAAGAATGTTCTTCCCCTTGAGATTTCCAGAGAAACCCAAGGAAAGCCCTAAGCCAAATCAGACATTTCAGCACATCCCACTTCACAGAGGCTGGCGAGCAGGACCGAGGACACGCAAGGTGGGATAATTAAACACTGCCAACAAAAGCAGCACACAGCAGATAAAGTGAGGAAATACAGTGTATGAGGAGTGGATCAAGGGCAGATCTCTGACCTCCACAAACCGAGCTGAGCTTATGGAAAAAAAAGCTCTAGAGAAGGAGAGAAAGGAAGGAAACAAGGAGAAGTTTGATTTGGGGGAAGAGAGCACAGTGGGGACAGAGCAGATGTGGACTCTGGTTGGCACAACTCTCACAAACGCAAACCAGTCTCTGCTGCGGTCACACACCTTCTCGCCTCTGTTCTGACCTTCCCCACAGGCTGATGAGCTGTTTTTGGAGAGGCACAAGTTTCTCAAGAGCAGATGTTTCAGACCAGCTCACTTTTTGCCCTGTATGCAGCTCTCTCACCTACATGCACAAAGCCCTGTTAATCCTCTAAACAGCCTGTTTTCACTGGAAGACTTGCTCACACCTCGAAGTTCAAGTGTGGCATTTGTCTTGAAAGCTTCAGCCAGCATACCTGAGCCAGCCTGGAAACTCCCTTCCTGAAGCAGGGCACGGTGGAATGGAGGAAGTGCCAGGACAAGCCGGAGCAGCTGGCAGCAGCATGACCCAACATACACACACACAGTTTTCTCATCTTCCCAAGGAAGGCCAGGCAAACACTTCAGATTTGTTCCACTGGCCGTGCCCTGACCTCAGGACCAGGGAGCTGCACATCTCTCCTTGCTTACAGTGACTGCCAAAGAAGCTTCTACAGAGCATCTTCCAAAGAAGATTTGGCCTAGCCAAAGAAACTGCAGGTGGGATTCTTCCAGGCCCCTTCCCCTGGGAGCAGGGAGAACCTTTGCCTCCCACTCATCCCCCAGAAGCCTCTCAGCGGGGTTCAAACCCTCCCTGCACTGACTCTAAAGCAGATCCATTCTTTAGTGCCATTCTCCCTTCCAGCCCTGCCGGAGTGCCAGCGCTGAGCAGACTTCATTTCCAAACCTCAGAAATGGACTTGAAAAGTTCCCAAGGAAAGCTGTTCAGATTCCTCTGCCTGCTCTTAACTCCACACGACGAGATATTTTTGCTGTAAAGTGTTTTCCTTTAGGGGTGGCTTCCATCCCTTCATGTCTGTGTGGACAAACCAATATTCCCCCAAAGCTGGAGATTTTCCCACACTAAGTCCCATCACCGCAGTCCAAACCTGAGACCAAAGGGTGTAGATGGCACTCTGGAAATCACTCACACACATCACTGCCAACTCTCCCATTATCTTCAACGCAGCTTCTTCCTTTGCCACTGCATTGAGCCACAGGGAAGGAGCAATAACACATCAGACTCATCCCGAGCCGAGGCAAATTACATCTCTCTGCTGTGGTTTCCCTGTAAGGCATGAATGGCACTCTGCTACTTCTCCTGTGAGCTGAGGTTTGTATCAAACACGCCTGCAGACTGAGGTTCCTACATTATTTTGCCAGCTGAACTCTGCATCACTCAAATGTGACCGGACAATTAGAGGGGGAGGGAATAAGAACCCAAAGAGCGATGCCAGAGCGCCCAGGACACGTCCTAGGGGAGTGCTCTGCCAGAGCAAGCTGAAAGTTATTTCCTAATCTCTTCCACAAATTAAAAAGCTACTGCAATAACTGCTCAATTAGATTTATTTTACTATGGAAATGCTTTAAAGCTGCAGTTAATGCTTCCGTTCAGCCTTTTACACCCTCATGAAGAGAAAGCACGACAGTGCTATTCCAATATTATTTCTCAGCCTAGAGAGAGAGGACAATCCTTGAAAGTTATTTCATGCACAAACCGATCTGCCTGCTGAGGAAGGTTTCAGAACTGAATTCCTTTCAAAACACATGAGCTGGCAGTTAGAACGAGGCATTTGGGTCAGCCACAGGAATGCATTTAAAGAAGGGGGTTTGCGAGTACCCCCAAAAGAAGATAAATTAATACGGCAAACTGGGGATGGTTCTATAAGCCCTGCTGGCTTGTAAAGTATTTAAACCCACCCATAAACAACATCCCTGGTAGAAGCAAAGGTGTCTGGGTCACACCTCATGCATTCAACCTTCGCCAAGCCCGCCAAGGAATCCTTGGGCAACGCAAGCCGACAAGGATGCAGTTTGTTATTCAGTCTGTGACAGAATGATTCAGGGGTTTCCAAGAGCAGGAAATGAAACAGACAATGAAAGCTTGAGCAGGATGCTAATGATTCACTCCACCAGCGTGGTGATACATTAAGTCTTCTGCAATCCCACTTGTGTGGGGCCGGAGCCCTCGGCACGCTGGGGCTGGCGGGGTGGGATCAGCAGCCACCGCCGGCAGCTCTGCGACCAGGAAAGCCAGCAGTGTACAGACGGGGACTTCTTCAAGGTCAGAAGGAAGAGAAGGTGCTGAAGGGATGCAAAACCATCTTGAAAATCTTGAATAAGCCCTAGGTGCTCACAGCAGCTTTTTGCAGTGTCAATAGGACTGCAGCAGCCGGGTGGGCAGCGCGGGAACGACGCCGCAGGACTCGGCTGAATTCAAAGATGATCTTGTAATCACCTGCTGCCCCTAGAGCCCCCTCTAACAGTAAAAGGGATCCCCAAAAGGGATTTTCTGAGGCTGAGACCACAATGAGAATCCAGGCAAGCAGAATGTTGCAGGGATATCCAGGGCAAGGGGAAATGCTTAGCCCTGAGGTGAGCAAAAATTCATCTCTGATAGCTCAGTCCTGTGATAAATGCCAGGACAGGGACTGGCTCGCTCAGCACTTTCCAAACACTCATTTTCAGCCCTGTGCTCCCACCTGGAAGCCCTGTTTCTGCAACTGAATCTCAGAAGGCTGCTTCATCCCTTCAGCAAGCTCACAGCTCTCACAGCCACCAAGAGCCACTGGAATCAACAGTTTAAGAAAAAGGGAAGATCCAGCCAAGAGTTTCACATTTAAAATGGACAATAACAAGCATAGGGAAATTTAGGTAATGCTACATAAGACTGAACAGGAAGATCTAATTCACACTGAAAGCTCTTCCTAGAAAGTGGCAGGAATCTTATCATGAAAGTCACTTCAAAACAAGCAGTGCTCATACCTGACACAGGCACAAGGCAGGGTAAGTTTGTGTTTCTCTTTCTCTGAGTTTTCATTCCCAGAACAGTGACATTTTCTAAATGAGAAAAATTCTCTGCACTTTCCAGCACTGGTTAACCTAAGAGTGACTTGAGTCACAGAATCACAGAATTGTTTAGGGTGGAAAAGCCCCCTAAGACCAAGCCCAACCATTCCTCCAGCACTGCCAGGGTCAGCACTAAAACATGTCCCCAAGTGCCACACCCTCGCAGCTTTTAAATCCCTCCAGGGATGGGGACTCCACCACTGCCTTGGGCAGCTGTGCCAGTGCTTGAGAACCCTTTTGGTGAAGAAATTGTTCCTAATATCCAACCTAAACCTTCCCTGGCACACCTCGAGGCTATTTCCTCTCGTCCTGTGCCTTGTTCCCTGACAGCAGAGCCCGACTCCCCTGGCTGCACCCTCCTTTCAGGGAGTTGTGGAGAGCCAGAAGGCTCCCCTCAGCCTCCTCTTCTCCAGGCTAAAATACCCTCAGCTGCTCTTCATGGACTTGTGCTCCAGACCCTTCCCCAGCTCCATTCCCTTCTCTGGACACACTCCAGCCCCTCAATCTCCTTCCTGAAGTGGTGGGCCCAGAGCTGAACCCAGGATTCGAGGTGTGGCCTCACCAGTGCTGAGTTGCTCAGGTGCTTTGCAAAGCCCTTTGCTGGAGAGAGGTACCGGTGTGGCTGGGCAACAGGGGCAGAGAGCTCAGGAGAGAACTGCCACGTCCCCACTCTGACCCCACAGCTCTGGGGGGATGCTGCTCCACGACCCCGTGCAGCCCCAGCCCTCTGCACCACCTCCCAACAGCTCTCAGACTCCAGGAATTCACAACAGCACTTTTGGGAGATGTGAACAGCAGAGCCCAGCTGCCCACCCAGCACCCCAACACACGCTCCAGCTGCACTACAGTTTCTCCCTTGGATTCCATTTCTACAAATCACAGCTCGCCTCTACGCCTTGACACCTTCCCCCTTCTTTATGAAGAATCCCTAATGACGCTGTGTTCTCAGAGGTTTTCTGTTTTGTTTTGGGTTTTTTTTCTATTTGTTTGTTTGTCTTTATTTTATTGTAGCTTTCTTGATCTTTTTCCAAGGTGTTTTCCCAAGGACTTTTCACTGGCTTGTATTGTCTGGTGTTGTAGAGTCCTTGAAATCACTACAATGATAGGAGCTATCTAAACACTTCAGCTAAAACCGACAAAATTCTAAAGGCACACAGTGGAAAATAAAAATCTGTCCTTGAAGCCAAGGGGATATTTGCCGAAGCATTTCCCATCCCCTCTTCCAGCCTGTTTTCTGATGGCAAGCTTCACCAGGAAAGCAACTTCTGCTGCACATTTGTGAAGTGCCCACTAACCACACCATGTAGCTGTGCAAGCCTGAAGTCATCCAAATTCCTTGCCCGCAGGATTTTTGGGGCAGGGACGTACAGGCATATAAATAGGATTATTTAGCATGCAGGCCGTTGGTAAATGGTGGGACCTTCCATGGGTCACAGCTCCATCTACTGACTCTTCCACAAAATAACACGGTGGAAAAGCTTGGGAAAGCTCCTGGAAGGCTCATCCCCTTGGACCTGCCTTTGGACACACGGGTCTGTGCAGGAATTTAGGAACAATCCCAGCACAGCAGCTCAGCCCAAAAGGGCGAAGCAAATTTACCTTTTCTGCAAAGAAGCCTCTTGGCACAGCAGCAGGTCTGGGGTCACGCCTGAACCTACAACCACAGGGCCTCAAATGGTGGTATTTTAGTGTTTGTGGAATTAATGCTGCAGTGGTTTGAACAGAAGAGTTATTTAAACAGGGACAACATGTGCTTGGAGCTGAGCACTCCAGCAAAGTTTGGGTCCAAGCATAAAATGGAAAACATTGTGTTCATTGGATCTGCTGCTATCTGAAGTGTGGCAGCAGCTGAGCACCATGTGATGAGGAAAAAAATGTCAATTTACACAGAAACTGAGACTAGACCACCGTCACATGTGAAATCTGAGGAAGATCAGGGAAGTGGACATGGATCACTCAAGCCACATCTCCCACTCTCACCACCACACCCTTCTTATGTGCACACTATCTCCCTGAACCATAAAGGAGCTCCCCCCTCCCATTCACACTGAAGGAAAAAGAATAAAGAAAAACACTGCAATGATTTATCTGCCCAGAGGGAAACAATCTTTACAGTCTTCTCTACAGCTCAGAGGAGACCTTGCCCTTGCAAGCATCCTGTTTGCTGATGAGGCTCCAGATGAGCCCTGTTCTGCTTATTGTGTTTCATTGCAAAAGAGCCAGAACTGAATCAGAGGATTTTAATGACTCAAATACACGAATTAGTTTGTCCCAAATAGCAGCAAACTTCAACCAGAAACTGCTCACCAGAAAGCTGGACACCACAGGGCCTGGTTCAAAGCTGTCACAAGACTAAGAGACATGAGAACAACTCTCTTTTCAGGCCAGTGGAACAGAAATACATAACACTAACCTCCTTTTACAGTAAAAAGAGAGAGTTTGAGAAGCAGTTCAGGCTTTAAGCTACTGCTGTGATGCAGCACATTTAATTCCCAAGCTCCCATCACCACACCCTGTATATTCACCATTTTCCAGTACAATTCCACAGCTGAAACCAGTCTGTTCTCCCCAAATATGTTCTGGCCTCTTCTGTTACTTAAACCCTCCTGTGCATCCACACTTGAAAAAGGACTGCTTTCAAGCCCTCTCAGCTCTACCTTCTGCAGCAAACTCCTGCACGTGCCCAGCCCTGGATCTTTCCCATTCCCTCTCACATTTCTTCTCTTTTTTAGAGGCATTGGGAGAATGTGAATCACTTTGGCCTCATCTCCCTGTTCAAAACCATCTCTCAGCCTAAACAACACCATCCCCATAGCCCTAAAACAGGAACTCTGACCCTCAGTGGCACCTGAGGAATATGGATCAATTGCCCCAGCTCAAGAAAGGGAGCAAACAAAGGCTCGAGGTCTCTCCTCTCACCTCCTCCTTCCCACCCATTCTCCATGTTTCACACGCAGCATCCACAGACATTCCAAAAAAATGGAAAAAAAAATAAGCATAAATCACCTCATTTCATTCTGGCACAAGGATAGATAACTTCCAACTCGCTGCCTGATGTAAAACTTGGATTAAAGAGACACCAGCTGCACACTCTTAGAGGAAGCCATGCTGTGTGAATTGCAGCCTTACCCACAGGTTTAAGCTCACACACAGATTTTACTGCACATCTCTCTGCCTTGGAGTAGCAGACAAAATGCAGTCAAGAGCAAGTCAATTCCTGACCCCATCCCGAGGCACATTTGTGCAAGGATGAGAATGGGAATCGCTGGAGAAGTCACGTGGTTAAAGACTCGCTGATGGCTCTTGAAAGACTCCAGGCTTTGCTTACACATCATTTTCTGTATTTTGTTTCTTCCATTTTATTACTAGAGACAGTTGCATGAGAACGGGATCTTTGTTGCTTAGGAGAGCATCTGCTCCCACTGCTTATCCTCCTCCTGAAGTCATAATCTTACGTGACATCAAAATCGTTTCCAGAGCCACCAATTACAATGTCACAGAGGATTATGACTTCAGGTGTAGAATTTGCAGTGGGAGCAGATGCTCTCTTCAGCAAAAAAATCCCCAAAACCTAACCTTCAAAAAACCCTGTTTTCATACAAGTGTCTCTATTAATAAAATACAAAAGAAGAAAATAAGTTTGACAGCCAGAACTGTAGCTAAATATAAAAATAGTTTTTAACATTTCCACGAGGCATCAGCTGCTCTTTGAAAAGTTCCCAGGGTGTAGATTATAAAGAGGTACAGAATGCAGTGAGAATCAGTCCATGACAGAGAAAAAGAAGGAGAAAAGACTGCAGAATGGTGTATTTCTGCTCAATAAGTGGACACTAAAATTTTGGGTAGTGCTGCAACAGCACCTCAGAAGGGAGGGAAAATAAAAAACGGGAACTGCAGATTTTTGGTTCTTTCTAAGGATCCCCAAACCACAACTGAAATCAACTCAGTCATGTTTTTACAGATATAAGCCCTGTGAAAGAATCCTTGTCGCATCACAAGGAATTTACTCAGATGCTCCCAGCAATCCCTACCCCAGAAGGACACAGAGGCTTTCAGAGGCAGTAACAATCTCAGGAGCAGTTTGGTAGGGAGCTAATATAGTCACAGCCTTCTCTGGATTTGATCCACGGAAACAAGCCAAGTGTAATAAGTCAGTTTGAAGCTGGAGGAAGGCTGGGAGGGAGGAGCACCCTTTAGGATGCACTAATAACGCCGTGTGATTTGAAATTTTTATTAGAGCTTAACAGGGCACAGCAACAGTAGGTGACAAAGAAAACAGACTGAAGGCGGGGAAATAGCCTTATAGAAGAAAAGATAATAATGGAAAGTCTGCTGCATGGGAAATATTTTGTAAGATGACTGCCATTATTAGAAGATTTCCAAATGCCAAGCGTAATTAAAAGCTCTCTTTTCAAATGCAGTTCACGGCTCACACACAAACGTTTCCCACCACGTGAGCCTCAGAACGCTGCAAGGGGCCAAGCAAAATGCATTTAAGAACTGCCAAACGTGCAAAGGCAGTTTGTACCAATTCTCCCCCCTCACGCCCCCTCCGAAGAAAAAACCCTTCACAACAACCCTTTAAAGGCTTTGAATTGCACTGCCAGGGGATTATCAGTAAGTGACATTTACAAGTGATTAGAGGACAGAGAATTATCTTAGTCACTTGTGGGAAAGGAGGAAAGCTTCAAGGTCAAATCTCTCGGTACTTAAAATGTCGGCAGATGTTTTGTTTACACAAAAAGTGTCATTTGATTTATGATGGAGCTTTGCATCCAGAACTTCAACTCGACCAATGGAACTGCAGAGAACACAGGTGGGGAATGGAATCAAAAATTCATATAATACCTTCAAATATTTCACTGATTCACTCTTATTAAAGTAAGAGGCTGGCTTATGTGCCAAACAGTTACACATTACCTATTAGCTCTTTGGAACAAGCGCTCCAAGCCATATAAACCTTGGCAAACAAGGGAACAGAGATAAATCTTCAACAGCTCCAGAAATCCCACATCCACCCCTTTCCGCACTCACCTCCGGACAATGGACTGCTGGAGATTTTTGCAAACGGTAAGAGATTCTCCCATAAACATGTGGCACATGATGACCTCAAGGCAGTTGGCCATGAATGACATCACTGCGTCAGACTGCAGAGTCCCGCTCCGGGAGACGATGCAAAGCCGCTGGAGAGAGGAGCAGTGACTCAGTGCCTGGAAGAACTGGGCGCCTGCACAGAAGTAGGGCTGTTCCAGCCTGCAGGAATAAACAAAAACAAGTCAATGGGCGATTCATGCCTGGGACGCTCTCAGACAAGAGGGAAAGACACAGCACATTCATGGAGGGCTGGCAAATGGATCAAGCGGTGCCTCCAACCCTGAAGGACAAGGGCACAAATAGGCAGAAAGGCCCTAAACTGCAGAATTCCGCCGCCCACGGGGAGTAACCCTGGAGTAACCCTGGTTTTGCAAGTTTCCCACAAAATATGGTGGGTAAGACAAGCCTTGGTCTAAGCAGTAGATCCATTCTGGTCTTAAAAGCACAGCCTGGCTTCTGCTACCTGACATCCACCAAGCAGGTGGTGTGGATTTAGGGACCTTCTGCTCCAGTCTACAAACACTGCTCAAACTGGTCATATCTTCAGTCTGCTGCCTGGGGAGAAGCAGGCATGAAAAACACACAGTGCACACAGGGTGATGCAGAACTGGGGCCAACACAGTGACCACAACCAGCCCTGGCGAAGGATCAGAGCTACTGCTCTCCCACAGGAAAAACAACCATCATCAACCCAACCTTTACCTTAAACACCTGGCTCAGGGAAGAGAGACAGGATCCTCTATCACGGTGATCCAGGAGGACAACAAAATGACACAGTGAAGCCATACCTGGCCAACAAGGGGTCTGCGTTTTAACCAGCAGCATAAGTGGGTGACTCCCTCACAGAAACCAGCCTGACTCAGGGCCTGTGCCACCAGGAGAGTTTATCTGCTTAGTGCAGATTTACTACCAGGCTTCAGAGCACTGGGGAATCTCAGTCATTGGGTCAGGAAAGCCAAGAGCTCCAAGAAGGCTAATCCGTTAGGTGATAACAAGCTGTCGGGCCCAACCTGATCTGGATAATCTCTGCATAGGCTTTGTAGTATGCAGAGGTATCTCAGCAACTTAATCCTGTTAATTGATAAATTCTGTTTCAGTCTCAGCCTGCAACTGCTGTTGACGATCTTCCTTGCCTGAAGAGATCCTAAGAGCACATCAGCACTTTGGGTAATAAGTTAAAATTCATATTAAGAGAATAGACAACCTCTTCAATTTCTCAATAGCATTACTGGGGCACTGTAAATTTAGGACAAAAAGCACAGAATCTCCAGGATCCAGGTGAATCTCTGGGACACGCCAGCCACACCTGCAATGCCGTCCTGCACTCGCTAGATGGCAATGTTGATTTGGAATAGCTCCTTAAATTTGTTCCTCCGCCTGGAAAACTGGGGAGGGAAAAAAGGGTGGAAACAGCAGGGAATTAGTCAAATCAAAAGGGAAAACTACATTATCAGGAGGAAGTACTAATTTCTAAAACCATGTTAAGCCAATATAAAACCTTAGACTTTACTCAGGGAAGAAGAGTGACAGCTTACACCCAAATGTAGCACAAGGAGACAGCCCCGCTGCAGCCTTTATTCCAGGCTCTGCGCTGCCTCCCGTCTCTATCGCTCTTGGCCTCCATTTCAAAGCCTCAGGAAGCCACAAGGCCTAGGATGAGCAAAGCAGCACTGCACACCCAAACCTCCCTCCCAGCCCTCAGTTCCTGCATCACTATTTACTCTCCTGAAGATTCAAGATACATTCACGTAACCCAAGACTTTGAGCGACCGAATTCCAAACAGCTGCCATCCCTCGAAGGAGAGACCAGCACACTCCTCACCCGTTATAAATGGGAAGTGGTGGAAAATGAAAACCCTCCTGAGGTGCTTTAGCCACCCCTGGCCCCCTTCACTATTGCAGTGGATCAGGGACGGGCACACAAACACCAGTCACAGGCGATGAGCAGTAATTTCAGCCACGGTAACAGATCTGTGACCTTGCTGTCACAACTGCACAGATTTTGGACCTGTTTGTGAACAAAGGGGGACAATGGGACTGACAGATTCTGCAGTTTCACTTGAAGGGGCTGATTTAGGGAAAAAAAAAAAGAAGAAGAAAAAAACCCATCTCTCTAAAGTGATAACATTTGTGTTCATATGGACTGACACAAAGAAACCATCACAGTTCATGCCCTTTGCTTTCATAAGCACATTTTGGCTATCATGAAGCTTCTTTGTGCACCCTTTAGGAGCAGATCTTTGGTAGGATCCTTTAAATCCTACCAGGAGAGGAACACCAACAGGACAAACTCTAAATCTGGAATGTTTTCAGTACACTACAAAGAACAGAAATAAAAAATAAAGAGGTGAGATTTTCATACAAACCAAAGTCAGACAAATATCTCATTGGGAAACCTAAAGAAAACTCTACATTATCTAGACAGTGTAGGAGTCTCTTCCTTCCTGGAAATTTAAGAGATGTGCGTGTAAACAAAGCCAAAAAGTCAGCAAAGGCACGTAGTATTTAACCAGCCCTGACAAGCTGCTAGCTCCCAAATATGCAGCATGCACTCTTCCTTATCTAAAAGGAAGGCAGTCACAGTACTTTTTGCTCCTAAAACACTGGTTAAAGGGCATATCCTGAGCCTTCAAGGACAACATGCGATGCCTTCCCATTCTCCACAAGTCAGGAAGGAAAATACCCAGTTTTCAAGCCATTGCAGCTACTCTGGACCTGAACACTTTTAACAGTAGCCACAACAAACCACACATCACATTTCTGGAGATCCACAAACAAAACGGGAGATGTTCAAGGGCAGCCCCTCACCTGAGATCTCTCAAACACTTGCAGTGTTTCAGCATGTCCATGAGAGCAGACATATAGACCACCTTGCCCATCATGCCCAGGTTGGCCAAGGAAAGAGTCCGCAGGTGCTGGCACTGCAGCCCAATGCTGACGAGCCCAGAGCCTGTGAGAATATTTGGCAGCTGTGCTAAGGTGAGGCTCTGCAGGTAAGTCAATTGGCTAATGGCAGCCACCTCTGAATCCCCCACACTCTGTGCCCGGACACAGGGAGGCAACGAGTTCCGAATTGCTGGCTCGTTGCGGGGCATGGCAGAGGAGAAACTGGACCCAATTATCTCCAAGGTTTCCAAAAATCGGAGGCTTCCCATCAGAGCCCAAAACACCGAAGACTCGATCTTCTGATTTGCCTGGTCCCCTAAGTTCCTCGGATATGTCTGTATCCCAATCCGAACTTTCCTTCCAAACGTTTGGGGCACCAGATTAGGCGTGGTGGGAGGCTTCTCCACGCTTGCAGCAACATCTGTGATGGAGCAAACCGGTAGTGCTAATGAGAGCAGGTGCTTTAGCCTGGACAGGAGTTGGCACAGGTGGTTCCCTATGCCTTCAGAGCTGTGGTGGTGAGCTGCAGAGAGGTTCAGGTGTCTCAGGTTGCAGCAAGACACCACCAGGCTTTCCAAAATGCTGCTGTCAATGTCATCTTCCGCTTTCCGAAACAAGGACTCCGGGGCCAGACAGTGAACGCAGCCACTGAGATTCAAACTGGTCAGGCTTTTAAGATCCTTCCCACCATTAATGACCCTCTGGATCAGGTGCCCACCAGATAAGGTGCATCGGCTAAAGCTGAAGTAGAAAGGGTTGTTGAACTTCAAGTGTTGCAGGAGCCCAGAGCCGTTAATCCAGGCTTTGGGCAGTTGTAAAGCATCCAGACGTACATTTCGAGCCATGGAGTCCAGGAGGTTTTTGGTGGCTCCCGTCTCCGCAAAGCTGCCGGGGGCAGAGATGAGGAAGGCGTGGAGGTTCTCAGGTGTCCGATCGCTCAGCACTGCCAAGTACAGCCTCACCACCTCCTGATTGACGTAGCCAGGAGCCAGCCTGGCATAGAAGATGCGGAGGTTCTGGTAATGGGGCACGTTGCTCTCGCCCACCATCAGCTGCCCGGAGAGCATAAACCCCTCCCGTGAGCGATCGAGGATCTCAAAGTAAAGCAGCAGTTTCTCCAGGCTGGTGCAGCACGGGACGACACCGTACGAGGGCGTGTAAAGGGTTTGCTTCAGCTCCGAGACGCGGCTGAGGGTGGCCTTGCACTCACTGCTCAGCTGGCTGGCATCAAAGCCCGGGTTCACATCGATGGCCAGGGAGCGCAGGTGCTGGAGCGTGGAGAGCATCTTGGAGAGCCGGAGAGAGGTGACGTGGCACCCCGACAGGTTCAGCTTGACCAGGTTCTTGCACCGTGTTACGTGGTCGATAGTGGAGCTGGGCAGCCAGTAGCACCCGGCCATGTTCAGCTGGTAGATCTCCTTTCCAATGTCCCTCATTAGCTGCTTCACTTTGTCTTTGTTTACCTGCACCCAAACAAGACCACATCCAGTGAGATATATGGCAGTGGTGGGCACTGACTCAGTTTCCCAGCTGGAGATGGGAATAAGAGTGGCTGGCACTTGGATTATGTGGCTCACCCAAAGGTTTGGGGATGGCAGCACAGCCTAAGAATTATCACACTGCTGGCAGCTCAGTCTGCCATGCTTTGGACTCTTACGGTTACACTTCCTTTTGCTTCTGCAGTTCTGCATCACAGACTGTTCAGCAGCTGAGAGTGGAAGGGAAAACCACCTCCATTTTCTACCAGCAAAGCTATTTCGGCAGAACTGGCTACGTGCAGAAACTCAGACTGAAAGAAGAATGCTTCCATTCTTCTTCATTCGGTTTCCTCTTTTGGAAATGAGCAACAGAGGCCTCCCCTCGCCTGCATAGGCTGATACAGTCCCCACTGAATGTATCATCCTTCCTTCCCAAGCTTTATTTTTGTTATAACATGCACACAATTTCTGGCTTTGCTGACTGCATGCCTGACAGCAACATGCACAAGATATTTTTGCACGACAACATGAAAAACATATTTTGAGAAAATGGTAGCTTTACACAACCACAGTTACAAATGGAAGGTCATGTTTACTTTCATTTTAGCTTCCAGAAATACGGAGAAGTTAAGTTTTCACTGACAGTATTTTATATAACTAAGGGAGCACAGAGCTGTTCTAACAAAGCACTCTGGAAAATAAATGCTTTTATAAAACAGCTTATTGTGTATTTGATTTCAGAGCTCAGGAGCAGTCTATTTATGCACACACATTGGAAAGTTCTACTTTTTTTGGCATTGTTTTTCAGAAGTCATATTTATCCTCACAGCTAACAGAAGAAGCAAGCTACTCTCCCCACCTTATAGTCCTTCTGAAGCAGAACTGTATGTGTCAGACTCTTGTCAAGGCAAAGTGTTGCGAGTTTCCTGCAGGTTCTCCTGACGTTCAGGACCAGGTCTGTGCAAGGGACGTAGCTGAGGATGTGCAGAAGGATCTCATCTGAGAACTCCATCAAGTTGACTCCATTACTTTCCTCCTCACTCTCCTCATTTACGACTTCCTGAGGGGGGAAAAAAAGAGGAAAGAGAAAAGAAGAAAAGCTTCTACTAGTTCAGAAACTTCAGGAAAGCTTATGAGAAAACAGACACCTCAACTCACACAACGATTTTTAAAGTGAGACAAAACACAAATGCTTGCATCTTTAAATATTCCATCTGTATGAAGAAAAAAAAAGCTTTTCCTCAGAAAAGAATATGGAGGTAGTGTAAAACGTCACAGGAAGCCATGGTACTTTCACTTGGTCTTTCACTGTTGGCTAACATTTCCATTCATTCTACTTACTCTGCAACTGGAAAAGTGACTGTCCATGATCTTTTCCTAAATATATCACAGCATTCGCTTTCTACATTTTTCCTCCAAGCGCCACCCGTTTCAATAACCTTAAGAGTTATATAACCATGCATACATACATATATAAGGCTATATATATCTGTTTACACATACAGACACACACCAACACTGCAGCCCAACATCACCCACAGCTCTTGTGCAACACACTCGCACCTTAACGGCGAAACCACAGCTCCAACTGGCGCTAACGCCAGGCCAGCTCCTGAGGGGAAGCGGGGCTGCTCCACCTCACAGCCCCCGTGAGCCCCCCGGAGACACATGGTGAGGGCGATTCCGGCACCCCGGCCCTGCCCCCGAGCCCGGCTCCCGCCCTGAGGGCTCCGGGCTCCCCCAGACCCGCAGCAGCCCCGGTTACCGGCGCCCCGAGGGGCCGGTGCAGAGGGGAAGCGGGGGGCGAGCCGAGCCCCACAAGCCCCGACTCACCTCTCCGCAGCGGAACATGGCGGCAGCCGCGCGGTCCCGCCGCAGCCGCCACCGCCTCGCCGGGCCCCGCTCGCAGCGGCCGCGTCCCGGGCTCGCTCCCGCCGGCCCAGCCGCCTCACGGCTCTTCCGGCGCGGCCATGACCCAGTTCCGCGGCAGCGCCCGCCCCGCGCCGCCATCTTGAGCGCGGCGCGGCCTCGGCGCGGCGCCATCTTGAGCGCGGCGCCGCCATGGTGGGAGTGGCGGGCCCATGGAGTCGGAGAACACCGGGATCGGTCACGTTGGAAAAGAGCTCTGAGCTCTGAGTCTAATCTTTGACCGAACGCCACCGTGTCAACCAGATCAGAGTGCTGAGTGCCATGTCCAGTCTTTCTTTAAATGCCTCCAGGGATGGTGACTCTACCACCCACCCAGGCATCCCCCTCCAGTGCATGACAACTCTTTCTGTGAAGAAATTCCTCCTGATGTCCAATCTGACCCTCCCCGGCACAGCTTAAGACCATTTCCTCTCATCCGCCGATTGCTCCCTGGGAGCTGAGCCTGACCCCCATCTCGCTACAACCTCCTCTCAGGAAGTTGTGGAGAGCCAGAAGGTCCCCCCCGATCCCCCTTTTCCCCAGGCTGAGCACCGCCCCAGCCTCCTCAGCTGCTCCTGGTGCTCAAGGCCCTTTCTCAGCCCCATTCCCTCCTCTGGACACACTCCAGTGCCTCAATGGCCTTCTTGGATTGAGGGGCCTGGAACTGCATACAGCACTCGAGGTGTGGCCTCTGCAGTTGCGAGTACAGGAGCACAATCACTGCTCTGGTCCTGCTGGTCACACTATGGAATACTAGAATGGTTTGGGTTGGAACTTAAAAGATCATCCCATTCCACCCCACTTCCACAGGCAGGGGCACCTTCCACTAGAAGCTTGCTCCAAGCCTTGTCCAACCTGGCCTTGGACACTTCCAGGGATGGGGCCACCACAGCTTCTCTGGGCAACCTGTGCCAGGGCCTCACCACCCTCACAGGGAAGAATTTCTTCCCAATATCACCATCTTGCCTTTCACTGATGTGCAGAGGGCCATGCGGAATCACCCAGGGCTGCTGTGACCACGGCCATCGCACACAGCCGTGTCCAAGGGGAGCAGCTGGATCAGCACAGTGGAGCTCCACATAGCTCCAGTCCCAAATCTCAAGTACAGACAGGACAAGAGCGCTGGAATTTCCAGTTACGTGTATGCTTCAGGAATTTTGTTCATAGAAAATGTGTTTTAAAGATGACCCATAAAGGAAGATGAATAAGTTGCTATTTTCTTCCTGCTTGATTGTTGCCATTTAAGGCCGTGAATTACATTAAGGATAAATTGGGGGTTTCACTTAGAAATAGCAAGTGCCTCAAGTCTTGATTATGCATTTTGCTTCTAGGCCTGTGAGAGAGCTCTGGAGTCAAAGAGGAAAACCATTTTTAGCTCTTAGATGAGGGAGAGCCTCTGTAGAGGATCTGTACCTGCTTTGTTTGTCATGTGTTTCTCTTAAATAAAAGGTAATCACAAATTAAATCCGGAGGCCTTTCAGTCAAGACCGACTCGTTTGACTTCTGGGAAAAATACCAACCTACCATATTTGCAGTCACCAGGGAAAGCAGAGACCAGGGTGGAGGAGACCTGTATTTCCAATGCAAATGATAAATAAAACCCTCAGTGAGTCCCAAAGGCAGAGGGAAGGCCCTACCCAGAGAGCTGGGGTGGCTGGAGCAGCCGGTGTTTGGAGTAGCCATGGGTTCTCTCCAGCCCTGGGGCATACAGGGACCAGACAGCAGCTGACAACCCCGAATAAGTACTGGGAAGAGAGGGCGGTGTAAGGGGTTCCTGAGGAGAAACAAGGCTTTGTAAGACAGCTGCATTTGGACTTGTGATCCACCAAATAAACGAGCAGTCTGTTGGTGCAGATCAGACATGGAGGTTGAACGTGAAGAAGAAGTGGGCAGTAAAGGAGGGAGGAATCGAACATCTATACCGTACTCAGGCATTTCTCTTCATGGCCCTGGGAGGTGGCCAGACGGTGATAGGAGAAACCCTCCTTGCTGTGCCTCACTTCAGGAATGCTCTTCTCCATGTGGGTAGAGTTTGGTCATCTTACAACCAATACACGTTTTCCTAGCCCAAACAAGGCAGGCACATATCATGCTGTCCGAGTCCAGACAGGAAAACAAATTAATACCACTATCAAGATATTTTGCTCTGTATAAAACAAAATATCTTAACATTCAAGGCCAGTCTGTCCTGGGGATTTTATGTTTTTTCTTCTGGAAAGTCTTGCTTCACTTCTCTCCTCTGATTCTTCTTAGGACTTATACAGCCTGAACATCTTTTTGTCAGCATGACTTAAGCCCAGCTGGACTGCAGCAGCCACAGCACTTGGTATGCTTGGGTGGATTGCTAGCTCCACTGCTGCAAGAGATTCTCAATCCCTGATATGGTTTAATACTGTAAGGCCTGCTAAAGTGGATTATAAATGGGTGTAATGCAAGTCAGGGCAGGCTCCAGGTCAGCAATCCTGCAAAGAACAACTTCAGAGACCAAGACTGCTCCTGCCCTAAGCACAGCCGATACCACAGCCCCACCCCTGAACGGGTACCTTGGAATGGCCATTTTGTAAAGCTGATGCTTTGCACCCTCCAAGGGGACTTCTGCAAGGAGGCCAGTTTAGTTTGAATGCTCTGAGATTCCCTGGGACTTCTGCACGCAGCCAGCTGGCACCTCTCCTGGAGGAACACATGCTCACTAACGAGAGAACAGGACCCTCCCCATCCAGGGACCGTTTCTGGTCAACTGTCCCTGAAACAGCTGAGAGACAATGAGGCCCTTCAGGGCTAAATCCCGAGAGCTGCAACCGTCTCCTTTGCCAAGGACATCACTAATTCCCGGCGGTGGCTTGATTCCATAAGCAGCTCAGTGAGGTGACTTTCCAGGTCATCAGCTAATTGCAGGTGAAGTGCCAGTGACTGTGTCCAGCAGGAGGGAAAGTTGGGAACTCTGAGGGAAGAAAGGGTAAAACATGTTTGCTCAGCTCCCTTGAACTGAGCCATCTCTCCTGGGGCAGCTGCAGGGAGGTAGGAAAGGGCTGGGTGACCTGGAAGGATCTAGAGCTGAGTCCCACCATCTCTGCAGCCTGAGGAATCCCAGAATGTCACCATGGCTGAGCCAGACAGGGGGACGCGCTCAGCCTGGCCCGTGAGTGGACACATTAAACCTTATTCTGGTTTCCCTACAACCCTTGGCTAGTTGTGTGCTGGAGAAGAGAAGGAGATAGGCAGGGCACTGATTATTCCCCACACAACTTCTCCTTTGAGTCTAACATGGCTAAAGCCAGGACATGGCTCCTTTGCTGCCCTCCCTGACAAGCCTCTTGGCATTTCCCCACCTCTGTGAAACAGTGAGGGGTGAATTGAGCCCTCTGAAACTCCATGGCAGAGAAACTGTGGTTAAAAAATCCCCTCTCTTCCAGCACTTGACATTCCCGAGAGGAAACCACTCTGGGCTCCCCCGTGCTTGCTGGAGTTGGGAGCAGTGAGTAATGCTTGCAGTTGTCCCTGCCCGGCACCACATTCTTTTCTCCAGCATGTAATGGCCCAGAGGAGGGATAAATGGAGCCTTGCTGGAGTTGCCTGCAGAGTGGCTGTGCACACCATGGCCTCACGCCGGAGAGGCATCAGGAAGGGCTGTGGAACGCTCAGCCTTATATTACTGAGCAGGTGGTCACCCAAAACAGCAAGTGAAATGGGAAGAAAGGAGAAAAAGCCCTGCAAAGTGTTAATTAATATACTTCAGTTGGCTCTGGAGCATGAAAATCATCCCAATTGCCCTGTGTCCAGAGGCTCTGCACCAGTCTCCCTGTGCTCACACCTCTGCCCACCTGAGTTGCTCTCAGCCTCTGGCATTTTGCTGCTCACTGGTTTCTCACCACCACCAGTTTCTTCTGTTCTTTGTGTCTCAGCACATTTTCCCACAGCAATCAGTGACCATTTCAGAAAAGGCTGAAGAAAGGCACCCCATTTCCCTATTGCTGTCATCTCTTCTTGGCTGCTGGCCTTTTTCCTACCCTGCTCCCACCAGCTCCCTCCCCAGGACCTGCCATTGCCTCCTCCTCACCCCATTTCCCCAAGACCTCAGGTTATAAGCCCAGTTTGGGCCTTGCTCCAACCTGTTTCACCTCCCCTGTTGCAAACTGGTGCTTCCAGTACTCATCAGCTCAGCCCAGTGTCTGCACCTCCAGCCCTGCCAGGCTCCCACTGCACCAGGAGGGAGCCTGGGGAGATGAAGGGCAGAAACCGGCAGGTCCACCCTGAGTACAGTACGATGCCAGAGCAGGAGCAGGCCAGGCAGAGGATTAAAGAGGAACTAGAGCCTGTTCCCCGCCTTTCATCTCCTTCGAGCATGACACAATCACAGCCATTAGCTCTTCAAAGGCAGGCAAGGCTGGCACAGCCTTGGGAAGCTCCACTCCTGAAAACGCTCCCAGGTCTGGTCTCCCTGAGCTGGCAGTAGTGTTACCTGGCTTGGCTTTTCCTGGTTCCTGACCCAGTAGCCTCAATCCTCTCCATCTCCTTTTCACAGATGTGACTCCAGCTCTAGGGACTTGTGGACTGTGCCCAACAGGGTCTCAGCTCCCAGCATTGCTTGGTGAGGGTCACCCCTCTTCCACAAAACCAGTGAAGTTGATCAAACAAGGCTGAAGCTTCACAGGTTTGGAAGCTCAAGGGATGGGTAGAGTCAGCAAGCCCAAAACCTTCCTGGTAAAGGCTGGGCTGGAGGCAGGTACCTGCATTGGAGCTGTGTCACTCACCCCCCAAAGCTTCCTCCCTCCTCCCTGCATCTTTCCCAGCCCCACCCCTGTAGCACTCCAGTGGCCCTGCTCTCTGAAGTCAAGTTTCTTCCTCTTCACAGGACTTTCTCTTGCTTTCACCCGAAAGCTGCTCCACCCAGGCAGCACCCTGCCAGGGCATGAGTCTCCCTACCTGAATCCAGTCCTCCCTCCCAAGGCTAACTGGGAGCAGGACAGGCAAGGTCTGACACCTGGAGCAGGAAGAAGCAGGGACACTGCCCCATGCAGAGCTGCAGACTAGTCAAAGGAGCCTTGGTGGAGGGAGCAGGCAGCTGCTTTGGCTTAGTTCTGGCATCAGCACAGCCCACTTGCTTCCGTCAGTCCAGCGTGAGACATAAAACACTGAGGAGGGACACACACAGAGCAACCTTTGGGAAGGTGCAGCTGAATCCCCCATTAAGCCCAGCTCCTCCAGCAGCTCCCTGTTGCACACACTGGCAGTATCTGGAGAACTCCAGCCCAAGGCAACCTTGGAGACCCACAGGTTTGGCAGGCTCAGTTCTACCCCTCCCCGTATCACCCAGAGCCATCTGCCTTGTGCCCCACAGCACCAGCATCCCCCCAGCCTGATAGCAGAGCTGTGCAGCCTGGCAGGGCAAGATCAGAGCAGGGAGCAACTGTCAAAAAATGGCATGAAAAGGAAGAAAATGAACAACCAACACCAGTCAAGCCTCTATGGTGTGCACTTTTATTTCAACTGGTCTTAAGTCAGTGTACAGGTAGCCCCTCCCTCCCCCACATACTGGCACCGCTTCTCCTAGACCCTGTGGGGGACTGTAAAGCCTTCATTCACATCTATCACTGGGGAACACAGGCTGCTTGCTTGACAAATCGAAGAGAAAAAGGATCAAGTGTGTTTTGTTTTTAAGGCGGAAAGATACAAAAAGACACTTGTCGGGTTACATAATTTACAGACAAGCAATTATAACCTAACACCAGCTGTAACTGGTGGACTCCCTCCGAGCTGGGCTTTGCCTTCACAGAGGCGAGTAACTTCCTGTAACAATGCATTATAATATTTGGAATGACTATTAAAAAAACAAACAAATGTACAATCAAAGTCCTCAGATGCATTGTAGAACTTTGGGGGCGTTCGCTCCGACATGTTTCATTTTAAGACTGCTGCTGACACCTTCACCGTTCCAGTTTTTTAATCCTGAGTCAAGCGCCAAAAAAAAAACAAATAAAGCCATGCCAATCTCGTCTTGTTTTATGCGCATTTATGGGTTTCGTTTCATCACAAGGGTGTGGGTGTTGGTAACAGTCCGGTTTAGAAGCATTTGCGGTGGACAATGGAGGGTCCGGATTCATCGTACTCCTGCTTGCTGATCCACATCTGCTGGAAGGTGGACAGGGAGGCCAGGATGGAGCCTCCGATCCAGACAGAGTATTTGCGCTCAGGTGGGGCAATGATCTGCAGGGAAGAGGAGGAACCAGTCAGACACAGCATCACGCTACGCTCGCAGCCCACGCACGGCCCTGCAAGATGGAGCTGCCTAATTCCCCTATCTAACCTTGGCCAAGATACCATGAAGTCCAAACAGGATCAAGACACCACCTCACACACCCACCTCCCTCTCCTTTGCAGCCAGTCTTTATTCTAATCCTATTATTCATACAGTTGGGAGGGTGCCATCCTGTCCAGCCCAAGGCCTTAAGGCTGCACCAGACAGACACGGTTTATATCTTTTGCAGCAGGACTCTAGCATACCACCCTCCTCCCATGCTGCCTGTTCCAGCCTAACAGGGGTGCTGAGATGTTCCCCCAACTCCATCCTACCTTGATTTTCATTGTGCTGGGTGCCAGGGCTGTGATCTCCTTCTGCATCCTGTCGGCAATGCCAGGGTACATTGTGGTACCACCAGACAGCACTGTGTTGGCATACAGGTCCTTACGGATATCCACATCACACTTCATGATGGAGTTGAAGGTAGTTTCATGGATACCACAGGACTCCATACCTGTGAAGAAGCAGAAGTCTCCAGTCAGCAAGTGCTCAGACAGAATCAAAGAAGTCTAAGAAGGTACTACAGGCAACCAAGAGACCAGCAGCCCTTTCAGCAGAAAGGCACTAGAGAGCCATGGCTGGGACAGACTCAACCTCTGGCTCCACTGAGCCAAGTCCCTCAAACAGCTTTAGGCTGTGTGGGAAGTGAGGCTGACTGGTGGGACAGCACAAACCGTGCTACAGACCAGCAGTAAAATAGGGTACCTCACTGTGATAGTCTCCAGGTCACCCTTCACAGAAGGAACACTGAGGGGCAACAGAGTATCCTAGAAAGTTGGACTTACCCAGGAAAGATGGCTGGAACAGGGCCTCGGGGCACCTGAACCTCTCATTGCCAATGGTGATGACCTGGCCATCAGGGAGTTCATAGCTCTTCTCCAGGGAAGAGCTAGAGGCAGCTGTGGCCATCTCCTGCTCGAAATCCAGGGCAACATAGCACAGCTTCTCCTTGATGTCACGCACGATTTCTCTCTCAGCTGTGGTGGTGAAGCTGTAGCCTCTCTCTGTCAGGATCTTCATGAGAGTCCGTCAGGTCACGGCCAGCCAGATCCAGACGGAGGATGGCATGGGGGAGGGCATAGCCTTCGTAGATGGGCACAGTGTGGGTAACACCATCACCAGAGTCCATCACAATACCAGTGGTACGACCAGAGGCATACAGGGACAGCACAGCCTGGATGGCTACATACATGGCTGGGGTGTTGAAGGTCTCGAACATGATCTAGGGAGAGAGGAGGAGGGGTTGAGTCAACAGCAAAACACAGGGTTCTTGCTACAGGTCTGTACCAAGTCCATGCAAGTGGTTTTACTTTTGCCCCTAGATAAGAGGCATCTGTCTACACTCCCCCTCGAAGTCCATGCTCATCTCACCTGGTCTCCACCCACACCTGCGAGGTCAGAGCCTGAGCAAGGACACCACTGCCACAGACCCGTCCACATATCACAGCAAGGAACAAAACAAATGCCAAGTAAACTACAATACAGTCACTCAAGGCTGTAAATGGATTAGTGTGCCTAGTCAGAAACAGCAGTTAGACAAGTTGCTAGTTCAGTCTCAGAGAAAGCCAGCTTAGAAGAGCAAACAAAACCTGTCAAGGTCCAGCAAAGAGGAGACTCAGGTCAGGAAAGGAAAACCCTGTAAAGATGGCAAAAACGGAGAATAGTGGTGAAGGAGGAGAGAGGACAACATGGAAGAGGAGAGCTGGCCTGCAGCAGTATCTGCTGTAGCTCCAAACTACAGAGTTCTACACACCTGTGTCATCTTCTCTCTGTTGGCTTTGGGGTTCAGGGGAGCCTCTGTGAGCAGCACAGGGTGCTCCTCAGGGGCTACTCTCAGCTCGTTGTAGAAAGTGTGATGCCAGATCTTCTCCATGTCATCCCAGTTGGTGACAATACCGTGTTCAATGGGGTACTTCAGGGTCAGGATACCTCTTTTGCTCTGGGCTTCATCACCAACATAGCTGTCTTTCTGGCCCATACCAACCATCACACCCTGCAGAACAAAGACCATGAGGTAAGCACAGGCAAAGAGTGGATAATTCCCTTTTCCCAAAGCTAAGTCTCCAATTATTGTCCCTCTGCTGTCACCTCTCTATCAGGAAAGGCATCCAGCCAGCTGCTCCAATACACACAGCACAAAGGCTCTGCAGGAGGCTGCATTCCCCACCAGCTGTGCTGCAGCACAGAGGCCTCTCATGGTACAAAGCCAAATAAAAGGGCTTCTTGCCTCTAGGGGAACCACTTCCACTTAAAACTCCTCTCTTCTGTCAGATAACAAGCACACCAGCCACCTACCTGATGTCTGGGGCGACCCACGATGGATGGGAAGACAGCACGGGGGGCATCGTCCCCGGCGAAACCGGCCTTGCACATACCGGAACCATTGTCAACAACGAGCGCGGCAATATCGTCATCCATGGCTGGCTGTGGGAGGAGAGGAGAGAAGGAGACATGAGCATCCCCGCTCACACGGCGAGCCCCGTCCCGCGGCGGCAGACGGGAAGGGAAGGCGATGGCGGGAAGCGCAGGCGATGCCGCCAAGGCCTTCCCCACCCATTTCCTTCCTGCCGGCGCCGCTCCGCTTCGCCCGGCGCCCGCTAGAGGGGGCGACGCCTCCCAGATTTCGGCACTGCGCGGATTTGGGACAAAGGAAGTCCCTGCGCCCTCTCGCATTATTACCATAAAAGGCAATGGATGGAGCGCGCCGCGCCTCGCCCGCCACCGGCAGTCGGGGGGACGGCGGCGGCCACTCCCCGGGGCGGGCGGGCGTGGCCGCCACACCCCAGCGCCCCGCCGTGTGCCGGCCAGCGGGGGTCGACGCCTCCGCACAGCCCCGCCGGTCACGCCCGGTGCCCCACCTTGAGCCGGCCGGCGGGGCTGAACACCTCCGCACAGCCCCACCGGTCACGCCCGGTGCTCTCCCCAGCGCCCCGCCATGTGCCAGTCAGCGGGGCTCGACGCGTCCACCCAGGCTAGGGCGTCACGGCCGGTGCCCACCGTGTGCCAGGCACAGCCGGCAAGATTCGACCCCTCTGCACAGCCCCCAGAGCCTCAGCTAGCCTCTACAAGGAACCGCAGCAGAACAAGCACTGGCCACCACGCCCAGCCCACTAGTCAAGTGTGACCGGGGCTCTGCCCCATCAACCCGCGGCACCACACGCGGGATTAGAGCCAGCGTCTTATGCAATTGCCACCCGCCCAGGCTCAGCCCCGGCGGCTCCGGCCGCGCCGGTGTAATCCGGTGGCGGGGGGGCGGCGGCAGCTGCCGCACATGTGCCGCCCCGCACGGGCAGCCTGGGAAGTGTAGTCGGAGCCGGAGCGGGCAGCCCGCCTGCACCTGCGCTCCGAGCACACGGGGGGCCCCCCCTGCGCCCCCCAACCCCGCATTGTTCCGATCCACAGCCTCGCCCCGTGTAGGGGGTGCCGCCCCCTCCCCGCAAGCAGCAGCCACCAGGACTATTCGTCTGTGCAGGGTGGGGGGGCCGCGCCCCTCCTCACCGGAGACAACGCCCCCGGGCCCCGACCCCAGCACGGGCGGCTCCACGCAACAGACAAAGCCCCGCACCCCCCGTGCACGCCGCCGCTCCCGGGACACAACAGCCGAGCTGCCCGCTCCCCCGCGTCCGCACCAGCAATCCTCTTACGGGGCGGATTAGCCCCACGGGAGGCAGGGGCGCGACCCCTCTCCGCAAGCATCACACCCCAAAGCGGCCTTAACCCGCGAGCTGCGTCTCTATCCCTTAAAAAGCGGCAGCGCGCTACGGGGTCGCCACCCCACCAGCGCACAAAGGGCGCGCCGTGTCCCAACAACCCCGATCACAGCGATATTCACATTAACACTGGCCCATTACTATTCTCATTAATATTATTATTGTCCTATCCCCCGCTGTCGCGGTGCCGCTCTCACCTTTGGGGAGTTCGCGCGGTCGGAGCCGGGGCGGGCGCGAGGTGGCGGCGGGAGCGGGGCGCGCGCGCGGTGAGGGCAGGCAGAGCTCGCGGCGGCTCCCGCCCGCCGCCCGCGCGCGCTTTATATCGGGCCGCCGCCGCCGCCGCCTCGC